>JAPXFY010000030.1:51109272-51111772 GCA_030674185.1 Monoplex corrugatus | reverse complement strand
ACACACACACACACACACACACACACACACACACACACACACACACACACACACACACACACACACACACACAAATGATTATTTCGATTGGTTACAGAAATGATTCCCAATTAAATTGAACAACACAAACAGTAAAGGCAATACAAGAGTGAAGACAAATAACGAGGAAGCCTTTATAACAGGCAGAAACATCGTAGACAGAATTCCCCATCATAAATGGTACAAGTTACAATCAAACTGGTCCTATGAAGTCATTAAAGGATACAGTGTGGATGTGATGTGGACTGACTTACAACAATACGTTCCCCATTTCTCACTAAATAAATGAGGGGGGAAAAAAAAGCAACATTTAATTCACTAAGCTCATGAGGGAAAAAAGCATAATTTAATTCACTAAGTTAATGGGGGGGGGGAAAAGCATAATTTAATTAACTAAGTTAATGAGGGGAAAAAGCATAATTTAATTCACTAAGTTAACGAGGGAAAAAAGCTAAATTTAATTCACTAAGTTAATGAAGGAAAAAGCAAAATTTAATTCACTAAGTTAATGGGGGGGGGGGGGAAGCAAAATTTAATTCACTAAGTTAATGAGGGAAAAAAGCAAAATTTAATTCACTAAGTTAATGAGGGAAAAAAGCAAAAATTTAATTCACTAAGTTAATGAGGGAAAAAGCAAAATTTAATTCACTAAGTTAATGGGGGGGGGGGGGGGAGCATAATTTAATTCACTATGTTAATGAGGGGAAAAAAGCATAATTTAATTCACTAAGTTAATGGGGGGAAAAAGCATAATTTAATTCACTAAGTTAATGAGGGGGAAAAAGCATAATTTAATTCACTAAGTTAATGAGGGAAAAAAGCATAATTTAATTCACTAAGTTAATGAGGTGAAAAAAAGCATAATTTAATTCACTAAGTTAATGAGGGGAAAAAGCATAATTTAATTCACTAAGTTAATGGGGGGGGGGGGAAGCAAAATTTAATTCATTAAGGTAATGAGGGAAAAAAAGCTAAATTTAATTCACTAAGTTAATGAGGGAAAAAAGCAAAATTTAATTCACTAAGTTAATGAGGGAAAAAGCATAATTTAATTCACTAAGTTAATGAGGGGAAAAAGCAAAATGTAATTCACTAAGTTAATGGGGGGAAAAAGCATAATTTAATTCACTAAGTTAATAAGGGAAAAAAAGCATAATTTAATTCACTAAGTTAATGGGGGGGGGGGGGGGAAGCAACATTTTATTCACTAAGTTAATGAGGGGAAAAAGCAAAATTTAATTCACTAAGTTAATGAGGGGAAAAAAGCATAATTTAATTCACTAAGTTAATGAGGGAAAAAGCATAATTTAATTCATTAAGTTAATGAGGGAAAAAAGCAAAATTTAATTCACTAAGTCAATGAGGGGAAAAAAGCAAAATTTAATTCACTAAGTTAATGAGGGAAAAAAAGCAACATTTATTTCACTAAGTTAATGAGGGGAAAAAAAGCATAATTTAATTCACTAAGTTAATGGGGGGGGGGGGGGGAGAAAAATTTAATTCACTAAGTTAATGGGGGGGGGGGGGGGGAGAAGCAAAATTTAATTCACTAAGTTAATGAGGGAAAAAAGCAAAATTTGATTCACTATGTTAATGAGGGGGAAAAAAGCAAAATTTAATTCACTACTTCAAACTGACCATTAAAACAAATGAAATAAAATAAAAATGCAGTTTAAAAGATTAAGAAAATAATCGCAAAGGAAAAGCAAAACAAACGAGCAAAATAACCAAACAAAGTAAAAATAAAAAAAGAAAGACTGTAAAAAATAAGAAAGATGGAAAATAACGACAAAGGTCTGTCTTCATCTTCTCAACTGAAAGAAAAGGAGTTTAACAATGTAAAGCTTTGCAACTTTTTCTTTGGAGTTTAGCCATAGATAAAGAACATTGTAGCTTCATTAAACAACTTTCTTTCCCCCAAAAACTGTAGGTAACAGAGAACACTGGTCTTAATCCTGTAAGCGACATTTTTACTTAATGACACTATTAACGCAGCGGGGGCAATTATTTTAAAAAGGGGGAAGGAAGAAGATTAAGACTTTGTGTGTTTGTCTGTTTCATTCTTTCTTTCTCTTTCTTTCTTTTTCTTTCTTTCTTTTTTTCTTTCTATATTTTTCTGTCTATTTTTTTTTCATTTTTCTTTCTTTCTTTCTTTCGTTTTGTTCTTTCTTTCTTCATTTGCTTTTCCACAGCAGACTGAAATATAGAGTATATACCAAAGTCCTGTTATCAGCTCCTCTTGATTGGGAAGGCCCCTCTGCTCTTATTTTTCGTCGTTATAATCCATTGACAACATGCGGCGCATGAATTCTGTCTGTCTGTCTCTCTGTCTGTCTGTCTGTCTCTGGCTGTCTGTCTCTGTCTCTGTCTGTCTGCATGTTTCTTCTGTCTTTCTGTCATATATATATATATATGTCTGTCTGTCTGTCTGTCTCTCTCTCTCTCTCCCTGTATCTCTCTG
>JAPXFY010000030.1:51067025-51069525 GCA_030674185.1 Monoplex corrugatus | reverse complement strand
TGGGCCTGAGGATCTGGCCAGCTCATGGGTTTGTGTGCAGGCTTAAGTCTTGTGCCATGATCACCATATACATGGCATCTGTGATGTTAGTGCATATGGAATTCGTTCCAAGCGCAGAGACGTCATTTTGAAAATCTGAAACTAAAACTGAAATGTATGTTCTCTTCTTTCTTGTAGTGGTATCTGTCTGTGTCGTTTTTCTGCTCCATTCGTCTGATCGCTTCAGTGGTGCCAGTCCAGCATGTCCATTTGAACTCTTCAAGATACTACCAAGCCCAAGTTCATGCAGTCATTCCATCTCAGGTAACTTATGGGGACACCCACCAGAGAAGACTCTGCATTGCTGGTAGATCATTTTGATGGAGATCAACAGTGCCTTTCTCTGAACCAAATTACAAAGGACACTGTCTGGTTAGTCCAATACACGAATTACTTAGATCGAGATCAGAAATGCACTGCCCTGATCCAAACTTCTTAGGGCACAGCCTACTAAGCCACATAGTTATGGCATTTTTTGTTCAGTCTCAGAGGCAGAGCAGGTGATAGAACATTCCAGTAAGAAGACCAGTACCACTACAGTCTTCCAATGACAGACTCCATGAACTACTAGCACTGACAACCTCAACTTGATTTGATCTCAGCTGTGGACTCAGAATTTAAAGTTTCAAGTTTCAATTGCAGTGGTCATCATGGAAAAGTAAGAAACTGGCATGTTTGCCGACCACCTTACTGCTCTGATCAAATTAGAAGTTCAGCTTAATGTCATGTAGGTCTCTTTCGCCGTCCTCCATCTATCCTCATCTGAAGGCCTTAACAGTGCAACGTGTCTTCCACTGGTTCCATCCTCTGCCACATAAGAAATGGCAGATTGGGTTGAGCACACAGGGAATCATCTAAGTGCGATTTATCTTACTTAAGTATAACCAGTGCTCCTACTGCTCTATCATAGAAATACCAAAAGAGACAAAGAAACAAAATGAAAAACAACAACAACAACAACAACAACAACAAAAATGTCGAGGAAAAAAAAGTGGTTTTAGCAATATGGACTTGCTCAGAAGGAATTCGCTTTGTAGGGATTCACACAATATGGATTCACACAATAGGGATTCACACAATAGGGATTCATACAATAGGGATTCACACAATAGGGATTCACACAATAGGGATTCACACAATAGGGATTCACACAATAGGGATTCACACAATAGGGATTCACACAATAGGGATTCACACAATAACGATTCACGCAATAATGATTGACGCAATAGGGACGTAGGCAATAGGGAATCACCCAATAGGAATATACGAAACAGAGATGCAAGCAATAGTGTTTCACGCAATAATGATTCACGCAATAGGGAATCTCCCAATAGTGATTCAGGCAATAGGGATGTATGCAATAGGGAATCACCCAATAGGGACGTACGTAATAGGGGTCCACGCACTAGGGACGTACGTAATATGGGTCCATGCACTAGGGACGTACGTAATAAGGGTCCACGCATCAGGGACGTATGCAATAGGGGTCCACGCACCAGGGACGTACGTAATAGGGGTCCACGCACTAGGGACGTACGTAATAGGGGTCCACGCATTAGAGACGTACGCAATAGGGTCCACGCACTAGGACGTACGTAATAGGGGTCCATGCACTAGGTACGTACGTAATAGGGGTCCACGCACTAGGGACGTACGTAATAGGGGTCCACGCACCAGGGACGTATGCAATAGGGAATGGCCCAATAGGGATGTACGCAATAGTGATTCACGCACTAGGGGTGACGTAATAGGGATTCACACATTAGTGATTCAGCAATAGTGATGTATGCAATAGTGTTTCACGCAATATGGATGTACGCAGTAGGGATTCACGCAATAGTGATGTATGCAATAGTGTTTCACGCAATATGGATGTACGCAATAGGGATTCACGCAATAGTGTTTCACGCAGTAAGGATGTACGTAATAGGAGTTCATGCAAAAGGGATTCACGCAATAGGGATGCACACAATAGTGTTTCACGCAATAGGGATTCACGCTATATGGGTTCACGCAACAGGGATTCACACAATAGGGATTCACGCTATAAGGGTTCACGCAAAGGGATTCACGCTGTAGGGGTTCAAGCAATAGGGATTCACGCTATAGGGGTTCACGCAAGAGGGACTCACACATTAGGGATTCACGCTATAGGGGTTCACGCAACAGGGATTCACACAATAGGATTCACGCTATAGGGAGTCGCCCAATAGGGATTCACGCAATAGTGATGTACCCAATCGGGATTCACGCAGTGTGGTTCGCTCAATATCATCACGGATTCGCGCAGTGAAAATTTGCATGATTCGATTGACACACTAGGGATTTGTGCAGCGGGAATTTGAGTAGTAGGGATTTGCACAATAGGGATTCACGCAGTATACTTCACTCAATATTTTCATGGATTCTCTCAAAATTCAACATAGAAGGGATTTGTTCTGGATGGATCAGGCTTGTA
>JAPXFY010000030.1:51039525-51042025 GCA_030674185.1 Monoplex corrugatus | reverse complement strand
TGCAAGTCCTTCCAGCATTCTCTCCCTGGGTCTACCCGGTGCTCTCCTTCCCTCCAAACTTTCTCGTTGCGACCAGGTGCTCCAAATCCCCCTTCTTCATAAAATGGCCTATAAATGTTGCCTGTCTTTTCCTACCTTATGAGTGATCTACTTGTGTCTGCCTCCATCAAGACTGTCTCGTTTGTTTTCTTTGCTGTCCATGGAACTCTCAACATTCTTCTTAGAAATATGTAATATGGCAGAGAAAAAGAGAGAGGGATGGAAAGATGTATTATGACAAACAGAAAAAGGGAGAGGTATAGAAAGATGTAATCGTCTGCCGCGTTACCGTTCTTGCCGTGGCGGCAGTAGAAAACTGCGGCAGATACCAGTGATTGCCAGTCAACAACCTTCCCATCAGTCCCTCTTTGTATCAGGCTTTGAACCATGCAGCTCTTCCATCCTTTCACCCTTCCCCAATGTGTCTATCTGCTCCACAGCCCGCCCCTCCCGAGCCAACCTGCATAACTTGATCAAGGTTCCCTTACAGAACTCCGATTTACTAAACCAGCTCTGTGTGTGCCTGTTCAACGCCAAGTCTGTGGGCGTGGCCCGGAAGCGTACGGCGATCGTAGACTTTCTGACAGATCACGATGTCGACATTATGGTCCTCACCGAGACCTGGCTTAAAGAGTCCGGCGATGAGAGCAAGATGGCGGACTTGACACCACCGGGATATAAACTGTTTTCTTTTCCCCGTCAGCTGACTGGCTTGATTAAAGGTGGTGGCGGCATTGCCGTCATCATGAAAGATTGTCTTGCATCTCACACCTCTGTCAACACCTCGTTCTCCTTCACCCACACCTCGTTTGAGGTTGCTGAATTAATGTTGACTGTGCAACGCCAGCAACTTCGATTGCTTTGTGTCTACCGTCCTCCCCCCAGTCAAAGAAATAAACTGACCCACACTGTTTTTCGATGAGCTCCCAGACTTTCTTGACTATTCCATCACGTGTGAGAGTAATCTTTTGATTGTTGGTGACTTTAATATCCATTATCAAGATCAGCATGACTCCAGAACAAGACATTTTCGGGAACTCTTGCAAATGTTTAGTCTGTCTCAAGCTGTTAACGAACCTACTTTTCCTAGCAGTGGTCATATTTTAGACCTTGTAATTTTTCGTGACAATGATAATCTTTTACAATCTGCAAAGTGTAGTAATTATCTTATGTCTGACCATATTTGTATTGTCTGTCATCTTAGTGTTCTAAAACAAAAATCAACACCCCAATTCAAATATATTCGTGCCATTCGCCAGATAGATCAGGCAGCATTTTCTCAAGATTTAAAAAGTGTCATTACTCATGATGTTTCTCTTTCTGATCTCAGTCTCGGTTTGCGAACAGTTTTGGATAAGCACGCGCCCTTAAGTCAGCACAGGGTGCAGCAACGTCGCTCTGCCCCGTGGTACAGCTCCGTGGCACATGATCTTTTGCAACTTAAGCGTGAGCGCCGTAAAGCTGAGCGTCGCTGGGCATCGTCTCGCCTGACGGTACATAAGCAGATTTATGAAACCGCAAAACAGAAAATTGTCGATCTCGTCCATGATGCTAAAACTAAATTCTATTCTTCTAAAGTTGTTTCAGCAGTATCATGCAAAGATCTTTTTAGAACTGTCACAGGCATGCTGGGAAAGGTTTCCGATGTTACTCTGCCGTCCACACATGAATTATCTCAGTTACCAAAATTGTTTTCCGACTTTTTTACCCAGAAAATTCTGACCATCCGTGATGGGTTTCTGTCATCCTCTGACACAACTGACCAGTCCGTTATTTATAAAGGTACACCACTCTGTCAGTTTACTCCTGTTTCTGAATCATTTGTACGGAAGCTGATTACTGAGTCCCCCAAAGTCTCTTGTATTCTCGACCCCATCCCCACCCCTCTTCTCTATGACCACCTCGACACCCTTCTCCCCACTATCACTCGCATTCTTAATGAATCACTATCTTCAGCTTCTGTTCCCTCTGATTTTAAGACTGCTCTTGTTAAGCCTCTCCTGAAAAAGTCTTCCCTTGACCCCAACGTGTTGAAAAATTACCGCCCCATTTCCAACCTCCCCTTTCTGTCCAAAATTCTCGAGAAAATTGTCCTCCACCAGCTTTCAGCTCATTTGACTGCCAACAACCTTCTATCTCCCCATCAGTCAGCATATCGTCCAGAGCACAGCACAGAGACTGCCATCCTTCGTATCCTTAATGATATTCTCAATTCGTTAGATAAAAATAAAATTTCTGTCCTCCTCTTGTTAGATCTTTCAGCTGCTTTCGACACCATAGACCATGAAATTCTTCTCTCCCGTTTGGAACATACATTTGGTATTAGAGACTTAGCTCTTAATTGGTTTCACTCTTATCTTTCAGACAGGAAACAGTTTGTGCTAGTGGATAGTCACCGTTCAAATGAAACCTCCCTCGATTTTGGTGTGCCTCAGGGCTCCGTGCTCGGTCCTGTTTTATT
>JAPXFY010000030.1:51024525-51034525 GCA_030674185.1 Monoplex corrugatus | reverse complement strand
AAGCGAGAGAGAGAGAGAGAGCGAAAGCGAGAGAGAGAGAGAGAGCGAAAGCGAGAGAGAGAGAGAGAGCGAAAGCGAGAGAGAGAGAGAGAGAGAGAGCGAAAGCGAGAGAGAGAGAGAGCGAAAGCGAGAGAGAGAGAGAGAGGGAGACAGAGACAGAGACAGACAGAGACAGATAGAGACAGACAGACAGAGACACAGAGACAAGAGAGACAGAGAGACAGACAGGCAGACAGACAGAGACACAGAGACAGACAGACACAGAGACAAGAGAGATACAGAGAGAGACTTCAGACTTCAACTTCAGATAGTTTATTCATATTAGGCCTTGGCCCCTTATGAAGGGGCATTGAACAATACAATACCTTCTAAATAATGCACAAAAAGGTGGTTTGAATTATACATATCCATAACTCGTCTTATGACACAGCATTTTCTCTAAATTTCATAGCTTTATATAAGAACACAGAAAATTTGCGGACAACTTCTATATTTGTTGATGACAACAACAAGCACAGTTTAAACAGACAAGGCTGTCTATAATACTTAGGCTGAATAAACTTTTCCCTAAAATCTGTAAGTGCTTTACAACAAAAGACAAAGTGTACTTCGTCTTCTTTAGATTATTTGCATAATGGACATAATAAATCATTATCATTTAATACTTTATATCTATATCGATGTACAGCCAAATCAGATACACCAAACCTAAATCTTGTTGTAATATACTTCACATGTCGTTCTAAATTTAGTTGCAAATACAGTTTTATTTCAGATACACTACTAAATGTTCTGTATAAATTAAATCTTTCGCTGTTGTTAATATGATAATTCCAGTCCTGCCATCTACAGTCTATCAAGCGTTGACGAAAAATACGAATAAAGCCATTCACACTACCGACTCCCTGATATAACCACACATATCCAAATCCATATTTGTACAAACACAAACGTACATTCGATACCCAGTTTTTCTTACCATTGGCATCTAGATCATACAGCATTGTATATGCTTTCCATGGTATCCTAAATTTATCCATATGTAACAATCTGAGCCAATATCGGATACAATTAACAGCAGAATTCACATATACAGGGTAACGATTAGTTTCGCCATACACAAAATCATTAGGCGTTCTCCTATCTACTCCCAAAAACTTTTTAAGGGCAAACAAATGAACTGATTCACAATGAACAACAGCTTTCTCTAGCCCCCAAATTTCGAGCCATATTGCATAATTGGTTGGATCTGGGAATCAAAAAGCTTAACAAACAGTTCCAAAGAATTATTAAGACTGTACAGTTTCTTCATAATCCATAACAATGCATTTTTAGCTCTACTGGCAAGATCCTTACAAGCAACAACATAACTCAATCGCGTAGTGAAAAAATTTCCCAAATACTTGTAAATATTTACAACAGGCATTATCGCACCATCATACACCCATCGTTCTCTTGCACCTAAATATCCACCTTTTCTAAATACAATAATATTAGTTTTACTCATATTAACTTTTAGCTGGAGCGAAGACGCAGCACGTTGTAAGCTATTCAACTGCGCCTGCAATCCAGCAACTGTTTCTGACAACAGAAAAACATCATCAGCCAACAACAGAATGAACAGTTCAAATGCATCTTGAGACAAAATAGCTCCATGTTTTCCATTATTTATTACTTCTGGCGCTAATTCATTTATGAAAAGAGAGAACAATACCGGACTACATGCATCTCCCTGTCTCACTGCAGTTGTGCAGTTGATAAAGTCAGTGAATTTAGCTCCACATCTTACCTTTGAATTAACAGTCTTATACATGCTTTTGACACATTTATATAGTTTACCTTTAATACCATTTTTAAGTATGATTGGCCAAAGTAAATTCCTGTTGATAGAATCAAATGCCTTTTGGAAATCTATAAAAGCTACATAAAGTTTGCGATTGTGTGTAAACTGTTTTTGTACAACAGCATGTAAAGTAAATATATGATCTACTGTTGAATATTCTTTTTTAAACCCTGCTTGGTGATCACCAGTAATACTATTTTCTTCTACCCATTCCTGTAATCTGTTATTGATAATCGTACAAAAACGTTTGCTACTTACATCACTAATAGAAATGCCCCTATAATTATCTGGGTTATTAATATCACCTTTTTAAAAAAAGAGGTACCATGATTGATTCTAACCAGTTTCGAGGAAACTGACCATAATCAAAAAGTCTATTGAATAACCTTACAAAAAATTGTATTACCTGATCACTTGATTCTTTAAGGAGCTCACTAATAATACCATCTGGGCCAGGTGATTTCCTATTTTTCAGCTTTCTCAATGCAAGTAATACCTCTTCTGTCGAGATTGGCCGATCCATATATCCACTCCCCTCATCATCGGGTACCTCACCAACACATACATCGTCATGTTCCGTACCATTAACATTCTCTATTTCGAGCAATGCTTTAAAATGTTGGAACCATGTGTCAAGTGCAATATTGCTTTTTGGTTGTTTTCCTTTAAATGAAACTCTGCGAACAGTGTCCCAAAATTCCCTTTGACTTTTTATAGAAGATAAGAGTTTATCCAGCAATGTATCATTAAACTGTTTTTTCTTTTTCTTTAGCAGATTCTTATATTCACGTCTGGCAACTAAATACTCGTGTTGGTCTTCTGGTTTTAATGACCGTTGGCTTCTTTTTAACAGTCTCCTGACGTATCTTTTCTTACCTACACATTCCTGATCAAACCAATCACATGGTGTCTTACTTTTGTTAATATATACACGCTTTTGCATACAACGAGCACATTTCTTAATACATTCATTACACAAGTCGAGAGCATCATTAACATTCACGTCAATTAAATCTGTAGCAGCACTAAACTGTGTCTGTGATTCTTCCTTACACAGATTTTCATAATAGACATGAGCAGACTCATTTTTCCAAACAATTTTTTCGATCATGTCATTTTCATTTTCTGTGTTAACAGTTACGGGTTTATATCCTTTTAGGAAGGCAATACACACTGTTACAGGCATATGATTAGATTCAATTCTCTCATCGACACCTAATTCACATGAATCACAAACAAGAGAAAACAGATCGTTTGAAAAAATAAAATAATCATTGACACTATTTACCCAAATCAGAAATATATGTATAGCGACCTTGAAGGTCACCTTTACATACACCATTTAAAATACACAGATCTAATGACGTACACATATTCAACAATAATTTACCATAGTTATTTAAAACTAAATCCTGAGAGCAGCAGTTAACACTATTTGGCTGACTTCTACATTGCATTTCAAGGATATCGTTTACATGAGTATCATGGCGAATGTTAGACGCCCTACTGTTCAAATCCCCACACAAAATAACCCAACAATCATTTTTTTGCAGGAGATCAATGAGATATTCTTCTAGTAACTCAATTCCGTTTGAAACATCAAAATACTCATAAAATGGAGAACCTTCTGGTGGGACATATGAACAAACATACAACACATCTTTCTGAACTCCAAACAACTGCTTACTGATAACAAATGCACAGCAATTAACATGTTCATTAACCTCAACTTTTTTGACAAAGGGTAGAAATTCATTTTTTACCAGACAAACAACTCCACCTGATCGTCTCCCTTTTCTAGACAATTTTATCGCAGGTTTACAAAAAACTTTAAATCCATGAAATGTGTCAGTCTGAACATATTCCACAAATGTCTCAACTAGACAAACAAAATCAAACTTACAGACAAAATTAACAAAATCATGATCACAAAATTTTGTCAACAGACCATTTATATTCCATGATAGGAACGAAAAGGCATATTTATTTTCTGTGACCGTTGCAATCCCCTCGCACTCCCCACTGTCAGAGCGCTCACCACCCTGTCCCAACACGATGTGCTCAAAAGCCGCACTGACAGGCGAACTCGCTCCCGGTGCCGCCACCCCTTGGTTCACCCTGTCAGTTCCCCCAGGACAAAAACAGCCACTGTCACAGGGCCGGCCGACCCCCTATCCCTTTTCCTCCAAAGTACCATTGTCCCCTAAATACCATTTTTTCCCATCAATAATCAAATGGTCAAAGACCATAGCCGCTTTTTGCCACTGTCCCTAGCTTTTTTCAGATGTGGAGACAACTTACGTCTGATCTCTCCAACCCGTGCAGAGAAGTCTTCACCAATGAAAACGTTGCTGCCTTTCAGTTTCCTTTTAGATTTCAGAATTAATTTTTTTTGTCTATAGAAGCAGCAACGGGTAGTGATCGGTGAGTCAGGCTTTGTGTGAATACGGTGCACTCTATCGAATTCTATATCTTGTGACAGCTCTAACTGGTCTGTCAGCACATCTTTCAATTTTCCTTCGCACTGATCATTGGTCTCGTTTTGTCCCCTGGCAATTCCGTAAAAAATCAAATTGTTCCTCTTGGATCTTCCCTCGAGATCATCTGGGTTTTTTTTTCTAATTCTTCTACTCTAGTTACCAACTCAGAATTTATTTCCATTAATTTCTTATTTTCTGACCGCAAAACTCCCACCTCCTCTCTCAGATCCCTGATACCTCTGTCCAAAGATGAATACCGCTCATTCAGCTGTGCCACTCCTTCGTTTACTTTACCAAACTCACTGTTCATCGAGTTGGTCATGGCCTTCAGCATTTCAGCCAAGTCTTCCACCGTGGACTGCTGCAGAGGAGGAGTCTGCCCGCTTTCCGATGCTCCGGACATACGGTCGGTCGAGGTCCTGTGTGACACGTCAGTCAGCCTGGTCTGCCTCTTGTTGTCTGCTCTGGAGGGTCCAGGTCCCGGATTTTGCTCGACGTCTCCGCATCTCAGTAAAATGCCCCCCCCCCCCCCCAAAACAATAGGGTGAGAAACAAGCCAAGTAGAACACAGTCTGCCATCTCTCCGCCCTGTGATTTTGTCTTGCTTTTGATACCAGAGTTTCCCCATAAGGTAGTTTTCTTTTGCAGGAGATGGAGCAGCGTGGGATAAAAAATTCCTATTGCTATGCGATGGGCATTAAAGTCGTTCGGCATTGTTCTGTCTTGTCCTCTTCTTTGCTAGAGAGAGAGAGAGAGAGAGAGAGAGAGAGAGAGAGAGAGAGAGAGAGAAGAGAGAGAGAGAGAAAGCGAGAGAGAGAGAGAGAGAGAGAAAGCGAGAGAGAGAGAGAGACAGACAGAGACAGAGAGAAAGAAAGACAGACAGATAGACAGAGACAGAGACACACACATACAGACAGACAGGCAGACAGACAGAAACAAATACAGACGGAGGGGAGGGGGGAGAGCTAGCGAGCGAGCAAGTGAGAGAGAGACGGAGAGAGAGAGAGAGGGAGGGAGGAAGAGACAGACAGACAGACAGACAGACAGAAACAAATACAGGCGGGGGGGAGAGCTAGCGAGCGAGCAAGCGAGAGCGAGACGGAGAGAGAGAGGGAGGGAAGAAGAGAGAGACAGACAGACAGACAGGCAGACAGATAGACAGACAGAAACAGATTCAGATACAGACGGGAGGAAAGAGGGAAAGAGAGCGAGCGAGCGAGCGAGTGAGATATAGATAGATAGAGAAAGAGAGAGAGAGAAAAATCGAGAGAGACAGAGACAGAGATAGAAAGAGAGATAAAATGATTATGTTACAACCCAGTGTTCTGGTATGGTGTTGAACCCCTCTCTGTTTTATGGGATCTTATGTCATGATCATTTTAGACCCTATCCATCACATGGCATCGATGGCGTCAGTACATATGGGATTTAATGTATACATGTATACACCTACGGGTCAGCAACCAACGCCGTAGCCAACGGGGTGCAGGCATCCTTGTCCTTTTCCCAGGAGGACAAACAACAACAGCAAGCGTCGCCACTGTAAGACACTGTACAAACTACCGTGCTGAGACAGAAGCATTCATGCAGGCGGCCTCCATGATTCAGGCTACAGACTGTGACTGCAGACAAGTTGTCTTCTTGTCTGATGCCCTCTCCGTGCCAGAACAACACGCTCCCCCTCCTGTCTAGAGCTCTGCACCAGGTTGCCACAACCAGAAGAGCAGTTCTGCAGTGGATCCCAGCCCACTGTGGAGTCTCCGGGAATGAGCGAGCTGATATGCTTGCCAAGGAGGGAGCCAGAGAAGAACAACCTAACAACAGCGTCAGCTACAGTGAGAAGAGGAGCATCATCAGGGCGCTTTCCATGCCGAGACGACACAGGGATGACTACCACCTGTTGTCTAGAGAGCAGCAAGTTGCCCTGGTGAGGTTGCCCACTGGTCACAATAGACTGAACAGCCACATGTACCGCAAACTGAAGCTGGCGCCCTCCCCAACCTGTCCCTGCGGTCAAGAAGACCAAACCACAGAGCATAATTCATACTCCAAAGATGTCCCCTTCACCAGGTGGCAAGACAGGACGTGTGGCCGACAGACACTCCGCTGACAACCAAACTCCATGGCTGCAGACAGGAGCTGGAAAAGACGGCTGCATTCATCGCCCGGATTCAGATGATTGTGTAGCAGCGTACGCCAAGAAGAAGAAGAGGTGCAAAATCAAAGATGCTATTTAGGACATTTTTTCTCAAATGATTTTTAACTTCATTTTAAACACAAAATATAGACAGGAGTAAAACGAAACAGGAAAGTTTACACATGATCGCATTGTAACAAAATATCCTAATCATGTTACACATTTACA
This sequence comes from Monoplex corrugatus, assembly GCA_030674185.1. Taxonomy (NCBI): domain Eukaryota; kingdom Metazoa; phylum Mollusca; class Gastropoda; order Littorinimorpha; family Ranellidae; genus Monoplex; species Monoplex corrugatus. Next base: position 51,027,837 of record JAPXFY010000030.1, on the reverse strand, counting down.
AATAAAATACACATTTCGTGGGTGGTATTTTCTTCTTTTTGGGGATAATCGCTATCAGCGAGATACATTTCTGCTCATATTTCTTGTGCCATTTTATACGCCACGCTAATGGCCACAGAAGCTGGCAGTTTTTATAATGTGATGATGATGATGATGGCGACGAGGATGGTAATCATGATGCCATGGAGTTTCATTGAAGATTGAGACTGCGTGACAAGATTTACACTACGCTTACTGTCGCGATTCAACCTGGCGTCAACCAGGCCCGAGGGACGCAGATTCATGCGGTGTTTTTCAGAAGATTTGAGCAACACCTTCAGTGACACATCCGTGAAATAAATGTGTGGTCCTAGTCTTTCCAATAAATCCATATAACGTTTGATTCTGGGTACGAGCCGATTGAAACCGGAATTACTTTTGAAGGGATGGACGGGGACAGGAACCGACGACCTCCCTGAAATGTTCAGAATTCAGGCTGCTATCGTTTTTTTGTTGTTGTTGTTTTTCATTGTGTACATAGACACTATGTATATTATACTGTTGTACGGATGCGAGGCGTGGACAGTCAGCAAGCAAAGCCAGAGCAAGATTGAGGCAGCCGAGATGTGGTTTCTCAGAAGAATGTTGAGAGTTCCAAGGACAGCAAAGAAAACAAACGAGACAGTCTTGATGGAGGCAGACACAAGTAGATCACTCATAAGGAAGATTAGGAAAAGACAGGCAACATTTATAGGCCACTTTATGAGGAAGGGGGATTTGGAGCACCTGGTCACAACGGGAAAGGAGCACCAGGTAGACCCAGGGAGAGAATGTTGGACGGACTTGCAGAGTGGCTGGGGATGAGGAGGGTGGGGGAGATGCTGGGGGCAACGAGAGATAGAGATGTTTGGAAGTCCATGGTCGCCAACGCCATGCGGCCGGACACCTGATGATGATGATAATGATGATATTATAAATTGCGTAAACGGTCTCAAGGTTAGTTTGTTATAATGGTAAATATGACAGCCGTTTAGTTCTAAAGGAGTACCAGCTGCATGTCAGTTTTGCATTGTGTTCTTCTATGTTAATTGTGGCAAGATACCGACTTATGAATTTTATGTTTGGTAGACCTTTAAAAAGAATTTACGTATGGTAGAATTTACTTTTTCAAGATGCATTTGTAATTGTACGTATTTTCGAGAAGGGTAAATAAATTGAATGCCGATTCCTTGTGGATACTTTTGCCGATACCAAACAATGTCAGGTTCTCAATCAATTTAATATTTTTTTGAGAGACATAATCTGAGACGATACTCGTGCGTGTCTGTTATTGAAACATACTTTAGTTATCCTATAAAACCTGCCAAAAACCAACAGGGAAGCTCTTAACCAACCCTTTAAAAATGTCAAAGATGACACATAAATTTCAAACACCCGGCTGTGTTAATACTACACTATACACCTTTAGATGTATTCATATTGTATATTATATTTACATTTTATTTGGACATCTCTTTCTGTCTGTCTGTCTGTCTGTCTGTCTGTCTGTCTCTGTCTGTCTGTCTGTCTGTCTGTCTCTCTCTCTCTCTCTCTCTCTCTCTCTCTCTCTCTCTCTCTCCATCTATCTATCTATCTATCATTCTATCTAGCTAGCTCCCTGTCTATCTATATGTCTTTCTATCTATCTATCTACCTATCTATCTATGTATCTATCTATATATCTATCTATCTATCTATCTATCTTTCTATCTATCTATCTATCTGTCTATCTATCTATCTACCTATCTACCTATCTACCTATCTATCTACCTATCTGTCTATCTATCTATCTACCTATTTATCTATCTATCTACCTACCTACTTATCTACCTATCTATCTATCTATCTATCTATCTATCTATCTACCTATCTATTTATTATACATGTATATATATATATCAATTTATCTATCTATCCACCTATCTATCTATCTATACAAATACATAAATAGGTAGATAGACAGACACACACACAGACACACACACAGACACACACACACACACACACACACACACACACACACACACACACACACACACACACACACACACACACACACACACAGATACGTATATACATACATATAGAGATAAGAAAGGCAAGAAGACTAACACAGATACATACATACATAGATAAGAAAGGCAAGAAGCCTAACTAGCCTTGAAGGGGAGGAAGTATGAAATGAACATCCTTCTCCAATATTAAATACTAGAGCAGCAGGAGGATACCCTGCTCTTCACGATGTTCAACTGCCGTGTGATTTTTAGCGTGCGCAGGCCAGAAGCAACACTGGTCTGACTCGTTTTTCTTCCCCTTCCAAAGGACTAGACGTTCAGTTCGATTTTCCGGTCAAACTGAAGAGAAAAGTCGAGGCCACAACGAGAAATGTACAGTGGAACCTTGGGTTTAGTTATTGGCAGGAGAATGTCTGAACCATCCTACCACCATTACCCCTGCGAAATGGTTAACCCTTTGACTCCCACACCATATCCTCCAACTGCAAAAACTTAACCCTTTGATCCCCTCATCCAATCCACCAGCTTCATGTAGGAACCTGTTGAATAGAGTGAGGCAGTCAAAGGGATACGTTTTTGCTTTGCTAGCATGGCTGACGATACCGTATGCTGGTTGGAAGGACGCTGGAGTCAAACGGTTCATTATCATCATCAGGTGCCCTGCCACATGGCATTGGCGACCATGGACTTCCAACCATCTCTATCTCTCGTTGCTCCTAGCATCTCCCCCACCGTCCTCATCCCCAGCCACTCTGCAAGTCTGTCCAACATTCTCTCCCTGGGTCTACCTGGCGCTCTCTTTCCCTCCAGCTTTCCCATTGTGACCAGGTGCTCCAAATCCCCCTTCCTCATAAAATGGCCTATAAATGTTGCCTGTCTTTTCTTGATCTTCCTTATGAGTGATCTACTTGTGTCTGCCTCCATCAAGACTGTCTCGTTTGTTTTCTTTGCTGTCCATGGAACTCTCAACATTCTTCTGAGAAACCACATCTCGGCTGCCTCAATCTTGCTCTGGCTTTGCTTGCTGACTGTCCACGCCTCGCATCCGTACAACAGTATTGGTTCTATATAACATTCAAGAACTCTCTTTCTGATGTTAAATGATAGGCATTTGTTGGTAAGGGTTAAAGAAACAAAACGAGCAAGAACTCGACAGATAATTATCTGTCACATCAAAACCAACATGACCACGTTGACAGTGATAACTAGAGAGGAAGAAACAAAGAAGACGAGAGCTGTGACGTATCGTATCAATAGCACTTTATCTCAGAAACGAATT
>JAPXFY010000030.1:50999525-51009525 GCA_030674185.1 Monoplex corrugatus | reverse complement strand
TGAAGAACAACAAGAAAAAACAACAACAACGTGAAGAACAACAGGAAAAAAACAACAACAACGTGAAGAACAACAAGAAAAAACAACAACAACGTGAAGAAACAACAAGAAAAAACAACAACAACGTGAAGAACAACAAGAAAAAAACAACAACAACGTGAAGAACAACAGGAAAAAAACAACAACAACGTGAAGAACAATAGAAAAAAACAACAACAACGTGAAGAACAACAAAAAAAACAACAACAACGTGAAGAACAACAGGAAAAAAACAACAACAACGTGAAGAACAACAAGAAAAAAACAACAACAACGTGAAGAACAACAGGAAAAAAACAACAACAACGTGAAGAACAACAGGAAAAAAAACAACAACAACGTGAAGAACAAAGAAAAAAACAACAACAACGTGAAGAACAACAAGAAAAAACAAAAACAACGTGAAGAACAACAGAAAAAAACAACAACAACGTGAAGAAACAAAGAAAAAACAAAAACAACGTGAAGAACAACAAGAAAAAACAACAACAACAACGTGAAGAACAACAGAAAAACAACAACAACGTGAAGAACAACAAGAAAAAAACAACAACAACGTGAAGAACAACAAGAAAAAACAACAACAACGTGAAGAACAACAAGAAAAAACAACAACAACGTGAAGAACAACAGGAAAAAACAAAAACAACGTGAAGAACAACAAAGAAAAAACAACAACAACGTGAAGAACAACAGGAAAAAAACAAACAACAACGTGAAGAACAACAGGAAAAAACAACAACAAATGAAGAACAATAGAAAAAACAACAACAACGTGAAGAACAACAAGAAAAAACAACAACAACGTGAAGAACAACAGGAAAAAAACAACAACAACGTGAAGAACAACAAGAAAAAAACAACAACAACGTGAAAACAACAAGGAAAAAAACAACAACAACGTGAAGAACAACAAGAAAAAACAACAACAACGTGAAGAACAACAAGAAAAAAACAACAACAACGTGAAGAACAACAAGGAAAAAACAACAACAACGTGAAGAACAACAGAAAAAACAACAACAACAACGTAAAGAACAACAAGAAAAAAAAAAACAACGTGAAGAACAACAGGAAAAAACAACAACAACAACGTAAGAACAACAGGAAAAAAACAAAAACAACGTGAAGAACAACAGGAAAAAAACAACAACAACAAACGTAAGAACAACAAGAAAAAAAACAACGTGAAGAACAAGAAAAAAACAACAACGTGAAGAACAAGAAAAAAACAACAACGTAAGAACAACAAGAAAAAAACAAAACAACAACGTGAAGAACAAGAAAAAAAACAAAACGTGAACAACAAGAAAAAAAAACACAACGTGAAGAACAACAAGAAAAAACAATAACGTGAACAACAAGAAAAAAAAACAACGTGAAGAACAAGAAAAAACAACAACGTGAAGAACAAGAAAAAAACAACAACGTGAAGAACAACAGAAAAAAACAACGTGAAAACAAGAAAAAACAACAACGTGAAGAACAACAAGAAAAAACAATAACGTGAACAACAAGAAAAAACAACAACGTGAAGAACAACAAGAAAAACAATAACGTGAACAACAAGAAAAAAAAACAACGTGAAGAACAACAAGAAAAAAACAACAACGTGAAGAACAACAGAAAAAACAAAAACGTGAACAACAAGAAAAAACAACAACGTGAAGAACAACAGAAAAAACAATAACGTGAAAACAAGAAAAAAACAACAACGTGAAGAAGAAGAAAAAAAAACGTGAAGAACAACAGAAAAAACAATAACGTGAAGAACAACAAGAAAAAACAATAACGTGAAGAACAACAAGAAAAAAAACAAAACGTGAAGAACAAGAAAAAAACAACAACGTGAAGAAAAAGAAAAAAACAACAACGTAAAGAACAACAAGAAAAAACAACAACGTGAAGAAGAAGAAAAAAACAAACAACGTGAAGAACAAGAAAAAAAACAACGTGGAAGAACAACAAGAAAAACAAACGTGAAGAACAACAAGAAAAAACAATAACGTGAAGAACAACAAGAAAAAACAATAACGTGAAGAACAACAAGAAAAAACAATAACGTGAAGAACAACAAGAAAAAACAATAACGTGAAGAACAACAAGAAAAAAACAACAACGTGAAGAACAACAAGAAGAAAAAACAACGTGAAGAAGAAGAAAAAAACAACGTGAGGAACAAGAAGAAAAACAACTTGAAGAACAAAAAAACAACAACGTGAAGAACAAAAAAAAACCAACGTGAAGAACAAAAAAACAACAACGTGAAGAACAAGAAAAAAACAACGTGAAGAACAACAAAAAAACAACGTGAAGAACAACAACAAAAAACGTGAAGAACAAGAAAACAACAACGTGAAGAACAAACAAAAAAACAACGTGAAGAACAAAAAAAACAACAACGTGAACAACAACAAAAAACAACGTGAACAACAACAAAAAAACAACGTGAAGAACACAAAAAAAAACCAACGTGAACACAACAAAAAACAACAACGTGAACAACAACAAAAAAACAACGTGAACAACAACAAAAAAACAACGTGAAGAACAAGAAAACAACAACGTGAAGAACAAAAAAAAAACAACGTGAAGAACAACAAAAAAACAACAACGTGAAGAACAACACACAAAAAAAACAACGTGAAGAACAAGAAAAACAACGTGAAGAACAAGAAGAAAAACAACGTGAAGAACAAGAAGAAAAACAACGTGAAGAACAAAAAAAAAACAACGTGAAGAACAACAAAAAAACAACAACGTGAAGAACAACACAAAAAAAAACAACGTGAAGAACAAGAAAAACAACGTGAAGAACAAGAAGAAAAACAACGTGAAGAACAAGAAGAAAAACAACGTGAAGAACAAGAACAAGAAAACAACAACGTGAAGAACAAGAAAACAACAACGTGAAGAACAAGAAAAAAACAACGTGAAGAACAAGAAGAAAAACAACAACGTGAAGAACAACAAGAAAAAACAACGTGAAGAACAACAAGAAAAAACAACAACGTGAAGAACAACAAGAAGGAAAAAAAGCAGCGCTGTGGAGGATGAGAACAAGAAAAAAATCAACATGAATAACAAGGAAAAAAAAACAGAATAACACGAAAACCGTCTAGAAGAGCAATGACAATAATGTCACCAACAAACAAGAAAAAAACCAAAAAACCCCAAGAACAACAACAACAAGGAGGAAACACAACAATGAGTCATAACGACGAGAGAAAGTGAAAGAAGATAGAGACAGCAATGGGGTGAGGAACAGGAACGAGAACAACAACGGGAAGAAGAACAACAACAACGAGAACGAGAAGAATGACTGTAACACGAAAGACATAAAATACAATTATAGCAACATATGAAACACCAAGTCGAAACTAGGTCTACGCTATGGCTGCAGCATCAGAATATCATCATCATCATCAGTCCCGTAGTCTGGTTGACCGTTGGGGCACCACTGAAGATTTTGTAACCAACTTTCTCCACTCCTCACGGTCCTCAGCTTTCCGCAGAATGATGATCCATTCAAGGCAGTCCACTCTCTGATATTGTCTTCCCATCTTTTTCTCTGTCTGCCTCTTCGTCTCCCTCCCTGAACTGTTCCCTGCAAGACGGTCTTGGCCAAGTCCAGATGATCGTGTGACGTGCCCGTACCACCTCAGTTTGCGTCTTTTCACTGAAGTCAGGAGGTCTTCATACGGCCCGATGGCGTTTTCGATTCGGGTTTTCACTTCCTTATTGGTTATATGATCTTTGTACGAGATACCAAGGAGTTTGCGGAAGCATCTCATCTCCATTGCCTGTATCCTTCTTTCAATGTCTGCTGTTATGGTCCATGTTTCGCATGTATACACAAATATTGACATGACAAGGGAACGCATCAGTCTGATCTTGGAGCCGATAGCGATATTCTTGTCGTTCCAGATGACTTTTAGCTTGGTCATTGCAGCTGTGGTCTGGGCAATCCTGGAAGATCAGAATATGCTATAAGCATTGAAATAGTCAACAAACGGTCCAGGACTTATGTTCCGGGCTGGGACTGAACTGAAAACGTCAGATTTTGTGTCTATGTTCACCAATCGCCATCTGCACATCTAGTGAGTTGTGTTCTGACCTACTAGCTTCTGACATTCATCATCATCATCATCATCATCATCATCATCATCATCATCAAGTGCCTTGCCACATGGCGTTGGCGATCATAGCCTTCCATCTGTTTCTATCCCTTGTTGCCGCAAGCACTCTTCCACCCTCTCTGTCTTCAGCCACTCTGCAAGTCCGTCCGATATCTTCTCCCTTGGTCTACCTTCTGACATAGGTAAACAAAATGATCGTTGTTTGTGACCTGTAGGCGAATGGCATTTTTTCCCAAATGTTAGCTGGCTGCAGAAGACGTGTTTGGGAATTCTGCGGTCCTCCATTCCACACACAATACTGAGCTAACCAAGATGTCTCTAAGTAGGAATGTCGCCTTGTGACAATATCCCTGCTCCCCCTAGGATCTCTCTGTTGGAAACCTTGTTCCTTCCTCCCAAACCTTGTCCACCAGCATCATGCATTGTCAACCATGCTGAAAAGCAAAAACATAACCCTTTGACTCCCTCACTCTATCCACCGGCGTTTTTCAGGAAGCTGGTGGATATGGTGAGGGAGTCAAAGAGTTAAGTTTTTGCAGTTGGTAGATAGGGTGCGGGAGTCAAAGGGTTAAATATGGAGGACATGGCAGAGGCATTGCGTGTGGAAGAGAGGAAGCTTCCTCTCCTGGTGAATAATATATAATAATAATAATAATATATTTTATTTATATAGCGCAAAATCTTGATAAAATCAAATCTAAGCGCTGAGCGTATACATGCATACATACCTACATACATATGAGCGTATACATGCATACATACATGCATACATACTTACATACATAAATCTAAGCTGAGCGTATACATGCATACATACATACATACATAAATCTAAGCGTATTCATACATACATACATACATACGTATGCACATACATACATAATAATTACAATATTTATATAGCGCAAAATCTCGACAAAATCAAATCCAAGCGCCGAAAAGACACACACGCACACACGCACGCACGCACACACACGCACACACACACACACACACACACACACACACACACACACACACACACACACACACACACACACACGCATGGCCACAAATGGGGAGAAAGAATAAAAGCAAGAATAAAACCAATGGAAAACCACAGAGAGCACATCATATACAATTATATATTAAAACAAAGTGATTCCCCTCCGAGCGGAGACAGGCTGCAGAGGGGGGTTGAGTGAGGTAGGATTTTATGCAGAGGAGAAAAGGTGAGTTTTGAGAGCGGACTTGAAGGAGGCAAAAGTAGGTTGCTGACGGACTGAGAGAGGAAGTTTGTTCCAGGAGAGTGGACCAGAAACAGAGAAGGCTCGTGGACCATAGGTATTGAACTTAGTGCGTGGAAAGCGAAAAATCAGAGGATCGGAGGCAGAGCGGAGGGTACGTGAGGGAACATAGATCTCAAGTAGGCTTGACAGGTAATCGGGGGCTGCGTTATTGAGGCTTTTGTAGCACATGGTGTCTAGTTTGTACTGTATGCGCTTTGATTCAGGGAGCCAGTGAAGTTGTGCCAGGAGAGGAGATATGTGGTCAGCTTTTTTTCTTTTTGAGTACAAGGCGTACAGCATTGTTTTGAATACGCTGTAGGATGTGAATGGTGGAGGCAGGAAGACCAGACAGGAGTGAATTGCAATAGTCAATGCGAGACATTATGAAGGAGAGAACGAGTTTTGCAGTTGTTTCGACAGAGAGATACTTCCTGATCAGGCTTATACGATGGAGATGATAGTAGCAAGATCTGGCAGTTTGAGAAACAAAGTTGTTCATGGACAGGGTAGAGTCAATGCAGACACCAAGGTTTTTAGCTGAATCAGAAATTGGGACTGATGTGTTACATAATGGGAGAGAAAGAGGAGGCAGCTGGGAAAGTTTCTGATGGGTGCCAATGAGGATAACTTCTGTCTTGTCATTAAGCTGAAGTCTATGAATGTGGTGTGTCCATGTCAAACGTGCATACCATAGGTTCCTCAGGACGCAGGCTTTGTAGACTTGCACTTGAGTGTGGTCTGTCACTTTTTTGTTTCACTACATCCTCTTTGTCAAGCCTGGCGAGAGAGGCGGAAGCTTTTGCTGACCTGATTGTCTAGCTCAGCGTTTAGGGAGAGGTTATCGGCTATTCTGATGTCCAGACATATCAACTGATGGACATCTTCAAGGTAGCATCTGTCTATGTTAAATGGGGAAGGCTGGATACATCCCAGTCCATCACGTTGGTCTTGTTGATATTTACTATCTACCGCATTTCTTTGTTAGCCTTGGAAAAGCGAGTCAAAGGCCTCTGTAGGCTCACAGTCATTTTGGAGCTTCTCCATCGCATATCGTCAGTGGCGTCAGTGCATATGGAATTCATTCTGAGCGTGGAGACGTTATCTTGAGAAAGTCATCGTCATCATCATCATCATCATCGTCGTCATTATTGTCATCATGTGCCCTGCTGCATGACATTGACGATTATGTTCCTCTACACGAATCTATCCCCTGTTGCTGCAAGTACGTCTCTCACCCTCTCTGTTTTCGGCCAATCTGCAAGTCCGCCGAATATTTTCTCCTTGGATCTACCTGATGTTCTTTCCCTCCATCGTTCCTGTTGTGACCAGATGCTCTAATACCTTTCCTCATAAAGTGTCCTATAAATGTTGCTTCTCGTGTCCTTATCTTCTTTATTAATGATCTTTTCGTGACTGCCTCCTTCAAGACTGTCTCGTTTGCTTTCTGTTGAAAAACTGATATTGAAACAGAAACACAATCGATCTCAAGTGTCTGTCACGGTGCTGCCGGGTGTGCATGGAAGACAGTATGGACACCAGGAGTTCCATTGAGCAGCCTGTTATTGTCAGATTAGCTCACAGGCTACGGTGGCTTCCATTGTGATTCCATATATACCAGCTGCTTGTTTCCAGGGCTGAATGTTACGTCTGCTGGACCTCTGCTCAGAGAACTGATGAATAGTTTGGTTTGAAGCGGTCTTACATGTTTCCTTGGTTGTTGTTGGTATACCCATTGCTTCCTTCGTTTAAGGGAGTTCCCTCTTTGTCATCTGTGACTGTTGTTGGTGGAGACATTAGAGGTTTGCACAACACCAGGCAACACGAAGAAGAAGAAAACGAAGGAGAAGAAGAATAGCAACAACAACAACAACAACAACAATATGATTGGTGAAAAAGAAAACTAACACAGAGAATGACAAGAAGAAAAATAACGAAGTCAAGTACAAGACAAAAGGCAACAACTACAACAAGAACAACAAGAAGAACATGAAGAACAAGAAAGAAATCGAACAACATGAAAAACAACACGTAAGTGAGTTCAATTACTTCGGCAGCATGTGTACTGAGGATGGAACACTGAACGGGGAAAACTGAAACAAGAGTGTAGAAGGCTGATACCAGTTACCAGTTTGCCGCATTCTTGAAATCCCCAAACATCCCAAATGAAAACAAAGTTAAGCTATCAATCACAGCTTTGTTCCTGCACTCACTTACCAGTGTCAAATTTGGACCCTGACCAAACCTAGTGAACGCAAAACCACGACTTATGAGATGTACTGCTTGAGGAACGCAGTCAAAAAAGCATAAAAAAGGAGGAGAAGGAAAGAGAGAGAGAGAGAGAGAGAGAGAGAGAGAGAGAGAGAGAGAGAGAGAGAGAGAAAGAGAGAGAGAGAGAGAGAGAGAGAGAGAGAGAGAGAGAGAGAGAGAGAGAGAGAGATCATTTGTTACACGTAATCAGAAAAACCGGTGTGGACAACAACACGAACCATTACATTTAACAGCAGAAAATCCAGATGGTTCAGACACCTATAACTGCCAACATAACCTACTGGCCCATCATACAAACACAAGGCTGGATAACCTACTGGCCCATCATACAAACACAAGGCTGGCCTGGCTTCAAGGCCAGAAGCTGAACAAGGAAGACCTGAATTGATGACGTCAAAGAAACTGACCTCACATGGCATCCCGCCTGTCCAGGCCTTGCAACTCACCACTGAGCGACATCCCTTTCTTCCTGCGACACCCCCAATGCTTTAAGCAGCGAAATGAAAAAACGTGTACTGATATAATCATCATGACAACGCTATGGAAATAGATTGGCCACACCATTGGAAGGCAGCAGGATAACGTCACCTGGACTGCCCTTCACGGGACTTCAGAAGCAAGACGCAAGACAAGAAAACCCAGACCACCTGGTGACTAACAGAGGAAGCAGAACTCAAAACCATGAAACACGCCTGTGCTGCCATATAGACACTATACCAAGCAGACAGGGACGGCAGATTTTCATTGCTGGCCTTCATGCCAGTGTTGTGGTGAGCAGCAAATGCTTGCCAGACATCCTGCAGAGTTTTGACACAGCTCTAAACCAGCTGGGAATGATGTGTTGTCTGGCATCTGTGCCACGTTTCCCTGCGTTATTTGAACAGTGCGTCTTTTTCGGCTTGAGTTCCACCTTTAAACAGAACATAGAAAAGGGAAAAGAGTGGCAGAATGGTTTAGGCATTCGCCTGCCAATAACTAAACTCGAGGTTCCAGGGCTTGATCCCCGTAGAGGCCTCGATTTTTCTGCTCAGTTTGACCAGAAAACCGAACTGAACGTGTAGTCCTTCGGAAGAGGACGGAAAATAATTCGGACCCTTGTGTCCCCTGGTTGCGCACGCTAAAGATCCCACGGCAGCTGAAAATCGTGAAGAGCAGGGCATTGCCCGGCTGCCTTGGCAAACAACATTTGAGAGACAGGTTGATTTCCCAGGTCCCACCCGTTGAAGACCAATTAGCTTTTTTTTTGCCTTTCTGAAGTCTTGGTTTAAAAAAATTAATACGAATATGAATTTGAAGCGAGGGGGAGGGAAGGGGCGCCGCCATCGTGGTGCTGGGCCCGGAAAAAGTTGAGGTCTCTGCCACCTCACTCCCCTACCATGCCAGGGTTGTGGAACTATCTAGATAGGACCTCAGTATCTGGCCAGCTCATGGGTTTATGTGCGGACGTAAGGCTTGTGCCGTGATCATTCTGGATTTTCTCCATCGCATGGCTCCAATGATGTTAGTGCATATGGAATTCATTCCGAGTGCGGAGACGTCATCTTGAGAAATCGAAATTGAAACTGAACAAAAAATTGAGAGAAAAATGTATGTCATTGTCTTCACTCTGGAAGTTGTGGCTCAGCTGGACACAGTTCACGTTGGTGTGTCGTGTGGTTTTTAAGGCCTTCTGGTGTCAGTGTATGAACCTTGGTGAGTCCAAAAGACTCTGCGCTGTAGCTTTGTTCCAAAAATGTTTTGACACAGAGATTGTTGAAGATGCAGTACTGGAGAGGGCGCTGCCCATTTCTGTTCATCTTGCAAACAGTGCAATGTCTGATACAGTTACTGAATTAGGAATCTTGGATCAAAAGATAATGCAAGAAGCAGTCTGATATCTAGAAAACACAATCCCCTAATCGGAAACCATGACAACTAGACTCCCTTCCTGAAATCATTTCCCAAACCAGGAAACGTTTATCATATGAATGGAATGGCCATCCTGGTTTTGCTATGGACTGATGGAAAGTACTGTAACAAAGAAGATGGCTAATGATGTAAAAGACGAAAGAATATTCCCTCCCAGACAAAACGGACGTAGAAGAAGAAAAGTGTTGAGAAGAATGCAGCTGCGCTTACGAAGTTTAAAAGGGATTAAAATAAAAATTGCTGTATAAGTACGTACTTAGAAGATGATAACAATATAGTTCCATTTACACGACGAAAGAAACTATCCCAGCAATATGGCCTGATCACACTTTGAATCTACGCAGAAAGCAATTTTGAAAAAAAAGAAAAAAAAGATAG
>JAPXFY010000030.1:50963001-50970501 GCA_030674185.1 Monoplex corrugatus | reverse complement strand
CTGATTTCTTGTTTTGTTGTTGTTTTTATTGTTGCTACTGCTACTGCTGCTGCTGCTGTTACTGTTGGTGTATTTCTTCTTCTTCTCCTTCTTTTTTTTTTCTTCTTCCTCTTCTTCTTCTTCTTCTTCTCCTGCTTCTTCTTCTTTTCTTCTTCTTCTTCTTCTTCTTCTTCTTCTTCTTCTTTCTTCTTCTTCTTCTTCTTCTCTTCTTCTTCTTCTTCTTCTTCTTCTTCTTCTTCTCTTCTTTCTTCTTCTTCTTTCTTCTTCTTCTTCTTCTTCTTCTCTTCTTCTTCTTCTTCTTCTTCTTCTTCTTCTTCTTCTTCTTCTTCTTCTTCTTCTTCTTCTTCTTCTTCTTCTTATTCTTCCAACAGAAGCTGATTGATTCCAGTACAAACAAAGAAAAGAATTGAAGCGAGGAAGGCACGTGGAGGTAAACAAAACTGATATCCACCATACCCCTTAGACCTGGGTGAAAATGTAGGTGAGATGTAACGTAGAGGGAATGGTACAACAGAATGATGAATGATGGTGCTGGCGCATTGTTGTCATTCATCTAGTTTAAGCTCAGAACTTTTTCTGATGGAAGTGATTTAACCACAGTTGAGACAGAACTAAGAAACAAAGAGTTCATCTAAAACAGGAAACAGTATACAGATCTTTTGAATGTACACTTATCTTTTGTTTGCTTGCTCCGTCTTAGACGTCTTCAGTGTGGTCTTACAATGGTACCAGTAGTATTTGCCTTGATCATAATGAACAATAAAATTGCTGGCTACTTTTAAGTGTCACGTTACCGTGGTAACAACTGACGTCAAAATATACATGCTGGGTCACACTTTAACATTCAAACTACCGAACACTATGCTAAGTCTTTCCAGTTTACTGGCATAGAGCTATGTACACTTAAACTCTTACAATCAAAAGTGTATCTCACATCTCATGACCGAGCACTTAGGGAGATGATTAGAAGAAAATGTGGACATAAAGGAGAACCAAGTTACATGATATCACATCAGGAAGGGACACATAGTTTTAGCTGAAATCAGATGCTATTATATCTGCCATGTGATGTGGTATCAGTACAAGATCTCTCTCTCTCTCTCTCTCTCTCTCTCTTCTCTCTCTCTCTCTCTCTCTCTCTCTCTCTCTCTCTCTCTCTCTCTCTCTCACCAGATCAAATAATCAGCGAAATGTTAAAACATGCAAATGCTAATGTAATTGATTTCCTTGTCCATTTATGTAACAAGCTTTTTGATAATGGCATTTTTCCGTCAGAATGGGCAAAGTCCATAATAATCCCAATTCATAAAAAAGGAGATGTGAATAATCCAGATAATTATAGAGGAGTCGCTCTAACAAGTATAGTGAGTAAAGTTTATACATATAATTTGAATAAGAGATTAACAAAGTGGGCAGAAAAAGAAGAGAAAATAGTTGAAGAACAAGCTGGATTTAGAGCAAAATACAGTACAATTGATCATATTTTCACACTTTACTCCCTTGTGCAGAAGCATTTACTTTTAAATAAGAAACTTTATGTTGCTTTTGTGGATTTTAGGAAGGCATTCGATTCTGTGAATCGTAATAATCTTTGGAATATATTACGTAAAAGTGGTGTGAATGGAAAATTATATATGGCCCTAAGAGGAGTTTATAACTCAGTGTTTGCATGCGTGCGTGAGAAGTGTGTATATTCAGATTATTTTGAATGCCCTAAAGGAGTGAAACAGGGGTGTCAATTGAGTCCTCAATTGTTTTCATTTTTCATTAATGAATTAGCAGTGGAACTGTCAAGAAAAGGCAGGCATGGCATTCAAATTATCCCTGGGGTTATTGAGATATTCCTATTGCTGTTTGCAGACGATGTTGTTCTTCTCTCTGGTACAGTCAAAGGCTTACAAAACCAGTTAAATGTCTTAAAGGAAGAATCGGATCGACTAGCTTTAACAGTTAACATGGATAAAACTAATATTATGATTTTCAGGAAGGGTGGACATTTATCAAAACACGAAAAATGGTTCTATGGAATTAACGAGGTTAAAGTTGTTAATTCTTATAAATACTTGGGAATAATATTTTCGACAAAATTAAGTTTAAATTATGCATGGGAAGAATCTTGTAATAAAGGGAAAAAAGGTGTTATTGAAATTCTAAAATCCTTACGGAAGCTCAATTCTATTGATTGTAATTTATATTGGAAAATGTTTGATACACAGATAGAACCTTTACTTACATATGCAGCGGAAGTATGGGGTCTTACTGTAAATCCACATATGGAAAAAGTGCATACATATGCTATAAAACGTTTTTTGGCTGTACCAATTCACTCTTCTAATACTGTTTTATATGGAGAAACTGGAAGATATCCTTTATACATTAGAACCTTTGTGAAGAGTATTAAATACTGGTTGAAATTGTTAAGGCTTCCACAATCTCGGTTATGTAAACAGGCATATGAAATGATGGTTACTCAAATGGAAATAGGAAAACAGAACTGGGCCTATCAGGTAAAAAAGGCTTTATCAGAACTTGGGTTTGGAATCGTGTGGTTGTCCCAGGGAGTAGGAAATGAGTGTCAGTTTATTAATGAATTTAAAGACAGGCTTATTTGTTCGTTTAAACAAAATTGGCACTCAGATATGGAAAACAAAGAAAAATATAGTTGGTTCTTCTCATTTAAAGATGTTTTTCAAACCGAAAAATATCTCAGTGTTGTTACGGATAAATGGCAAAGAACTAATTACGCAAGATTTAGATTAAGAACACTTGGTTTCAATGCAAATAAAAATTGGTTTCAACCTGGGACGTCCACAGTATATCCTTGCCCCTTATGTGGAAACAATGTCGATAATGAAAAACACTTTTTATTCCAATGCCAAATTTTTGACACAATACGTGGAAAATGCAAAGTTTTTGAATCCGACATGGCCAAAAGACAAGATGTTGTATCTATTTTGTCATCTGATGACGAAGTCATAATCAAATCAGTGGCACTATACATTGCGGAAGCACAAAAAATAAGACATAAACACTTACAAGCCCGACAATAGTGCTAGACAATATCATACTGGGATTAATTTAATCTCTTTTGACTGATGTGGGCTATATCACGTTAACTCCAAAAGAAGCCGCTTTATTATAGACTCTGTTTTGTAAAGAGCTGTTTTCATTTGCTTTATTTTGCTTTGTTTGCCGATAATTTAAGAGTAGCTAATAATATGAAAATAATGGTATATTTGTAGAATATGTTAGAAGTGGATATTGAAAGGGTATATAGACACTTAAGGGTCTACTATACATGTTAAAAAAAACAAAAAAAACAAACAAACCAAAAAACAAATAAATAAAAGGCATAGTGATGTCCCTTGTTAACAGAGTATTTTGGGGCAGTTATGTGAAGATTATATTATTATCACTAAATGTAAGGTTTGGGTGGTCTAGCCCAGATGTTTCATCATATTACAGTTTTGATGTGTGTGTGTGTGTGCGCACAAGCGCGCACCCGCGTGTGAGCGTATATGGATGCGTGTGAGTGGGTGTGGGTGTGTGAAAAAGATTTTGGTTTGTCTAAACCTAGACAAATTATTGGCCTGAATGTGGGAACACTGTTCTGATATTTTTTGTTGTTGTTTTCTTTGCATTATGTAGTAGTGGTAAAATGGATGATTGTTCATTATATATGATTTGAATATGTTCGACTGTTCAAGGAATGGATGTTCGATATTTTTTTTGATTATGTGTGAAGAATTTGCGCACATACAAAGAGTGGATAATGTGTCGCACTACTGGAAAATTGTTATCCCCCTTGTCAAAAGACCTTTTCGGGTAATGACAATAAACAGTTTCAGTTTCAGTTTCAGTTTCAGTTTCAGTTTCTCTCTCTCTCTCTCTCTCTCTCTCTCTCTCTCTCTCTCTCTCTCTCTCTCTCTCTCTCCTCTCTCTCTGTCTGTCTCTCTCTGTCTGTCTCTCTCTGTCTGTGTGTACCACAAAATACAATATCACTAACAAATCACAATGTGTCACTACAAGTTCATTACGTCATCATCATCACCATCATCAGGTGCCCTGCCGCATGGCGTTGGCGACCATGGACTTCCAACCATCTCTATCTCTCGTTGCCCCCAGCATCTCCCCCACCATCTCGTGTGTACCATAAAGTATGATATCCCTGAAAATCCACAATGTACCAAAACACTGACTGATTCTTACTGTCTAAGGAGCAAAACAAACACAGTGTCACAAGTACAAGCCTGAACCATCCAGAACGAATCCCTTATATGCTGATTTTTGAGAGAATCCATGATAATATTGAGTGAAGTATACTGCGTGAATCCCTATTGTGGAAATCCCTACTACTCAAATTCCCGCTGCACAAGTCCCTAGTGTGTGAATCGTATCATGCAAATGTTCTCTGCACGAATCCATGATGATATTGAGCGAACCGCACTGCATGAATCCTGACTGTTTACATCACTATTGCGTGAATCCCTATTGGGCGACTCCCTATAGCGTGAATCCTATTGTGTGAATCCCTGTTGCGTGAACCCCTATAACGTGAATCCCTATTGTGTGAATCCCTATTTCGTGATTCCCTTTTTTATGAACCCCTATTACGTACATCCCTACTGCTTGAAACACTATTGGTGAAACACAATTGCGTTAATCCCTATTGCGTACATCCATATTGCGTGAAACACTATTGCGTGCATCACTATTGCGTGAATCCCTATTGCGTACATCACTATTGCGTGAATCCCTATTGCGTACATCCATATTGCGTGACACACTATTGGGTACATCACTATTGCTTGAATCACTAATGTGTGAATCCCTATTACGTACATCCCTAGTGCGTGAATCACTATTGCGTACATCCCTGTTGGGCGATTCCCTATTGCATACGTCCCTACTGCGTGGACCCCTATTACGCACGTCCCTAGTGCGTGGACCCATATTAGGTACGTCCCTAGTGCGTGGACCCCTATTGCGTACGTCCCTAGTGCGTGGACCCCTATTACGTACGTCCCTAGTGCGTGGACCCCTATTACGTACGTCCATAGTGCGTGGACCCCAATTGCGTACGTCCCTAGTGCGTGGACCCCTATTGCATACGTCCCTAGTGCGTGGACCCATATTACGTACGTCCCTAGTGCGTGGGCCCCTATTACGTACGTCCCTAGTGCGTGGACCCCTATCACGTACGTCCCTAGTGCGTGGACCCCTATTGCGTACATCCTAGTGCGTGAATCACTATTGCATACGTCCCTTGTGCTTGGACCCTTATTACGTACGTCCGTAGTGCGTGGACCCCTATTACGTACGTCCCTGGTGCGTGGACCCCTATTACGTACGTCCCTGATGCGTGGACCCCTATTACGTACGTCCCTAGTGCGTGGACCCCTATTACGTACGTCCCTAGTGCGTGGACCCCTATTATGTACGTCCCTAGTGCGTGGACCCCTATCACGTACGTCCCTAGTGCGTGGACCCCTATTGCGTACATCCCTAGTGCGTGAATCACTATTGCATACGTCCCTTGTGCTTGGACCCCTATTACGTACGTCCGTAGTGCGTGGACCCCTATTACGTACGTCCCTGGTGCGTGGACCCCTATTACGTACGTCCCTGGTGCGTGGACCCCTATTACGTACGTCCCTAGTGCGTGGACCCCTATCACGTACGTCCCTAGTGCGTGGACCCCTATTGCGTACATCCCTAGTGCGTGAATCACTATTGCATACGTCCCTTGTGCTTGGACCCCTATTACGTACGTCCCTAGTGCGTGGACTCCTATTACGTACGTCCCTGATGTGTGGACCCCTATTACGTACGTCCCTGGTGCGTGGACCCCTATTACGTACGTCCCTAGTGTGTGGACCCCTATTACGTACGTCCCTAGTGCGTGGACCCCTATTACGTACATCCTAGTGCGTGGACCCCTATTACGTACATCCTAGTGCGTGGACCCCTATTACGTACGTCCCTATTGGGTGATTCCCTATTGCATACATCCCTATTGCCTGAATCACTATTGGGAGATTCCCTATTGCGTGAATCATTATTGCGTGAAACACTATTGCTTGCATCTCTGTTTTGTATATCCCTATTGGTTGATTCCCTATTGCCTACGTCCCTATTGCGTCAATCATTATTGCGTGAATCGTTATTGTGTGAATCCCTATTGTGTGAATCCCTATTGCGTGAATCCCTATTGTGTGAAACCCTATTGTGTGAATCCCTATTGTGTGAATCCCTATTGTGTGAATCCCTATTGTGTGAATCTCTATTGTGTGAATCCCTATTGTATGAATCCCTATTGTGTGAATCCCTATTGTGTGAATCCCTATTGTGTGAATCCCTATTGTGTGAATCCCTACAAAGCGAATTCCTTCTGAGTAAGTCCATATTGCTAAAACCACCTTTTTGTCCTCGACATTTTTGTTGTTGTTGTTGTTGTTGTTGTTGTTTTTCATTTTGTTTCTTTGTCTCTTTTGGTATTTCTATGATAGAGCAGTAGGAGCACTGGTTATACTTAAGTAAGATTAATCGCACTTAGATGATTCCCTGTGTGCTCAACCCAATCTGCCATTTCTTATGTGGCAGAGGATGGAGCTGGTGGAAGACACGTTGCACTGTTAAGGCCTTCAGATGAGGATAGATGGAGGACGGTGAAAGAGACCTACATGACATTAAGCTGAACTTCTAATTTGATCAGAGCAGTACGGTGGTCGGCAAACATGCCAGTTTCTTACTTTTTCCATGATGACCACTGCAATTGAAACTTGAAACTTTAAATTCTGAGTCCACAGCTGAGATCAAATCAAGTTGAGGTTGTCAGTGCTAGTTGTTCATGGAGTCTGTCATTTGAAGACTGTAGTGGTAGCGGTCTTCTTACTGAAATGTTCTATCACCTGTTCTGCCTCTGAGACTGAACAAATAATGCCATAATTATGTGGCTTAGTAGGCTCTATCCTGAGAATTTTGGATCCAGGACAGTGCACTTGTGATCTCGATCTAAATGAACCGTTTATGGGACTACGTAGACAGTGTCCTTCGTAATTTAGTTCAGAGAAAAGCTCTTTTGATCTTCATCTAAGTGCTTAATTTAGTTCAGAGAAAGGCTCTTTTGATCTTCATCTAAGTGATCCACCAGCAATGCAGAGTCGTCTCTGGTGGGTAACCCCATACATTTCCTGGGACTGACTGACTGTATGAATTTGGGGTTGATACTTCATTGAAGAGTTGGAATAGGCAGTGTTGGACCGGCACGACTGAAGCGATCAGACGAATGGAGCAGAAAAACGACACAGACAGATACCACTACAAAGAAAGAAGAGAACATACATTTCAGTTTTAGTTTCAGATTTTCAAAATGACGTCTCTGCGCTTGGAACGAATTCCATATGCACTAACATCACAGATGCCATGTATATGGTGATCATGGCACAAGACTTAAGCCTGCACACAAACCCATGAGCTGGCCAGATCCTCAGGCCCAAC
>JAPXFY010000030.1:50955501-50958001 GCA_030674185.1 Monoplex corrugatus | reverse complement strand
TTGTGTCATACTTATTGATTTTGTTTTGTTTTGAATGCTCTGATGACAGCAAGGTATTGTGTCATACTTATTGATTTTGTTTTGTTTTGAATGCCTGATGACAGCAAGGTATTGTGTCATACTTATTGATCTTGTTTTGTTTTGAATGCTCTGATGACAGCAAGGTATTGTGTCATACTTATTGATTTGTTGTTTTGTTGACAGCCTGATACAGCAAGGTATTGTGTCATACTTATTGATTTTGTTTGTTTTGAATGCTCTGATGACAGCAAGGTATTGTGTCATACTTATTGATTTTGTTTTGTTTTGAATCTCTGATGACAGCAAGGTATTGTGTCATACTTATTGATTTTGTTTTGTTTTGACAGCCCTGATAACAGTAAGGTATTGTGTCATACTTATTGATTTTGTTTTGTTTTGAATGATCTGATGACAGCAAGGTATTGTGTCATACTTATTGATTTTGTTGTGTTTTGAATACTCTGATGACAGCAATGTATTGTGTATACTTATTGATTTTGTTTTGTTTTGAATACTCTGATGACAGCAAGGTATTGTGTCATACTTATTGATTTTGTTTTGTTTTGAATACTCTGATGACAGCAAGGTATTGTGTCATACTTATTGATTTTGATTTGTTTTGAATGCTCTGATGACAGCAAGGTATTGTGTCATACTTATTGATTTTGATTTGTTTTGAATGCTCTGATGACAGCAAGGTATTGTGTCATACTTATTGATTTTGATTTGTTTTGAATCTTTTATGGAAGCAAGGTATTGTGTCATACTTATTGATTTGTTTGTTTTATCTCTATCAGCAAGTATTGTGTCATCTATGATTTTGATTGATGTCGACAGCAGTATGTGTCATACTATTGATTTGTTGTTTTAAATGTCATGAGCAGTTTGTGTCATACTTATTGATTTTGATTTGTTTTGAATGTTCTGATGACAGCAAGGTATTGTGTCATACTTATTGATTTTGTTTGTTTTGAATGTCTGATGACAGCAAGGTATTGTGTCATACTTATTGATTTTGTTTTATTTTGAAAGCTCTGATGACAGCAAGGTATTGTGTTATACTTATTGATCTTTGTTTTATTTTGAATGCTTGATGACAGCAAATGTTATTATGATTTTGTTAACTTAGCATTATGGATTTTGTTTTGTTTGTTTTGAATACTCTGATGACAGCAATGTATTGTGTTATACTTATTGATTTTGTTTTGTTTTGAATACTCTGATGACAGCAATGTATTGTGTTATACTTATTGATTTTGTTTTGTTTTGGATACCCTGATGACAGCAAGGTATTGTATCATACTTATTGATTTTGTTTTGTTTTGACAGCCCTGATGACAGCAAGGTATTGTGTCATACTTATTGATTTCATTTTGTTTTGACAGCCCTGATGACAGCAAGGTATTGTGTCATACTTATTGATTTTGTTTTGTTTTGACAGCCCTGATGACAGCAAGGTATTGTGTCATACTTATTGATTTTGTTTTGTTTTGACAGCCCTGATGACAGCAAGGTATTGTGTCATACTTATTGATTTTGTTTTGTTTTGAATGCTCTGATGACAGCAAGGTATTGTGTCATACTTATTGATTTCATTTTGTTTTGACAGCCCTGATGACAGCAAGGTATTGTGTCATACTTATTGATTTTGCTTTGTTTTGACAGCAAGATATTTGTGTCATATTTATTGATTTTGCTGTGTGTTGAATGCCCAGGTGACAGTAGGGTACTCGTATCATGTTTATTGGTTTTGTTTTGGTTTGAATGCCTGGGTGACAGCAAAGTATTTGTGTCATACTTACTGATTTTTCTGTGTTTTGAATGCCTGGTGACAGCAAAGTACGTGTGTTATACTTATTGATTGTGCTTTGATTTGATGTTTTTTTTTTCTTTTTCATTTGTTTATGTTGATTGATTTGTTTGTTTACTTGCTTGTTTGTCTTGTTGTTGTTGTTGTTATCGTTGTTGACTTTCTTGTTGTTGTTGTTATTGTTGTTGTTGTCAATACAATGACTAAATCATTAGGTCCCAAGACCACCCCTGGTTCAAACGGTCAAGGTTTAATTTCTCTGATTTAGAAGCTTGTGTCTGTAAACGTCTGTCCCTATGGTATTAACTCTTGGAAGACAAAATAAATACAAACATGTTTGTATTTGTTCAAAAACATTATTTACCTACCACCTGTTCTTTGAATGTCCTCTCTTTCTTGCAGTGTATACAAATAGTAATTTCAGTTTGCCGTTCACTGGCATTACAGATATTCAGATATTCTTCATAAAAAACTGTGGCAGTGTTCCAATTGTCTAGCTGATTCTGGGAACTCCTGTTGGCAGATTGTTATTATTGTAAGTGTTGTTTTGTTGTCATAGATCTGTCATGCTTTCACTTGGTTGTGATGAATTGTTATTTGATGTGGTTATTCTCTTTGTTTCCTTCCATTCCCAAAGCCCCCCCCCCCTCCTAATTTGGTCTAAAATCA
>JAPXFY010000030.1:50940501-50950501 GCA_030674185.1 Monoplex corrugatus | reverse complement strand
TGTTGACACAAGTCTGGTAACACACATGGCTGCTGTGGTGTTGACACAAGTCTGATAACACACATGACAGCTGTGTGTTGACACAAGTCTGGTAACACACAGGACTGCTGTGGTGTTGACACAAGTCTGGTAACACACAGTACTGCTGTGGTGTTGACACAAGTCTGGTAACACACATGACTGCTGTGGTGTTGGCACAAGTCTGGTAACACACAGGACTGCTGTGGTGTTGACACAAGTCTTGTAACACACTGGACTGCTGTGGTGTTGACACAAGTCTGGTAACACACATGACTGCTGTGGTGTTGACACAAGTCTGGTAACACACATGACTGCTGTGGTGTTGACACAAGTCTGGTAACACACAGGACTGCTGTGGTGTTGACACAAGTCTGGTAACACACAGGACTGCTGTAGTGTTGACACAAGTCTGGTAACACACAGGACTGCTGTGGTGTTGACACAAGTCTGGTAACACACATGACTGATGTGGTGTTGACACAAGTCTGGTAACACACAGGACTGCTGTGGTGTTGACACAAGTCTGGTAACACACTGGACTGCTGTGGTGTTGACACAAGTCTGGTAACACACAGGACTGCTGTGGTGTTGACTCAAGTCTGGTAACACACAGGACTGCTGTGGTGTTGACTCAAGTCTGGTAACACACAGGTCTGCTGTGGTGTTGACTCAAGTCTGGTAACACACAGGACTACTGTGGTGTTGACTCAAGTCTGGTAACACACTGGACTACTGTGGAGTTGACTCAAGTCTGGTAACACACAGGACTGCTGTGGTGTTGACACAAGTCTGTTAATACACTGGACTGCTGTGGTGTTGACACAAGTCTGGTAACACACATGACTGCTGTGGTGTTGACACAAGTCTGATAACACACATGACTGCTGTGGTGTTGACACAAGTCTGGTAACACACAGGACTGCTGTGGTGTTGACACAAGTCTGGTAACACACTGGACTGCTGTGGTGTTGACACAAGTCTGGTAACACACAGGACTGCTGTGGTGTTGACTCAAGTCTGGTAACACACAGGACTGCTGTGTGTTGACTCAAGTCTGGTAACACACAGGACTGCTGTGGTGTTGACTCAAGTCTGGTAACACACAGGACTACTGTGGTGTTGACTCAAGTCTGGTAACACACTGGACTACTGTGGAGTTGACTCAAGTCTGGTAACACACAGGACTGCTGTGGTGTTGAGTCAAGTCTGGTAACACACATGACTGCTGTGGTGTTGACTGTGGTGTTGACTGTGGTGTTGACTCAAGTCTGGTAACACACAGGACTGCTGTGGTGTTGACACAAGTCTGGTAACACACTGGACTGCTGTGGTGTTGACACAAGTCTGGTAACACACATGGCTGCTGTGGTGTTGACACAAGTCTGATAACACACATGACAGCTGTGGTGTTGACACAAGTCTGGTAACACACAGGACTGCTGTGGTGTTGACACAAGTCTGGTAACACACAGTACTGCTGTGGTGTTGACACAAGTCTGGTAACACACATGACTGCTGTGGTGTTGGCACAAGTCTGGTAACACACAGGACTGCTGTGGTGTTGACACAAGTCTTGTAACACACTGGACTGCTGTGGTGTTGACACAAGTCTGGTAACACACATGACTGCTGTGGTGTTGACACAAGTCTGGTAACACACATGACTGCTGTGGTGTTGACACAAGTCTGGTAACACACAGGACTGCTGTGGTGTTGACACAAGTCTGGTAACACACAGGACTGCTGTAGTGTTGACACAAGTCTGGTAACACACAGGACTGCTGTGGTGTTGACACAAGTCTGGTAACACACAGGACTGCTGTGGTGTTGACTCAAGTCTGATAACACACAGGACTGCTGTGGTGTTGACACAAGTCTGGTAACACACTGGACTGCTGTGGTGTTGACACAAGTCTGGTAACACACATGACTGCTGTGGTGTTGACACAAGTCTGGTAACACACATGACTGCTGTGGTGTTGATACAAGTCTGGTAACACACAGGACTGCTGTGGTGTTGACACAAGTCTGGTAACACACTGGACTGCTGTGGTGTTGACACAAGTCTGGTAACACACAGGACTGCTGTGGTGTTGACTCAAGTCTTGTAACACACATGACTGCTGTGGTGTTGACTCAAGTCTGGTAACACACAGGACTGCTGTGGTGTTGACACAAGTCTGGTAACACACAGGACTACTGTGGTGTTGACTCAAGTCTGGTAACACACTGGACTACTGTGGTGTTGACTCAAGTCTGGTAACACACAGGACTGCTGTGGTGTTGACTCAAGTCTGGTAACACACAGGACTGCTGTGGTGTTGACTCAAGTCTGGTAACACACAGGACTGCTGTGGTGTTGACTCAAGTCTGGTAACACACAGGACTGCTGTGGTGTTGAGTCAAGTCTGGTAACACACATGACTGCTGTGGTGTTGACTGTGGTGTTGACTCAAGTCTGGTAACACACAGGACTGCTGTGGTGTTGACTCAAGTCTGGTAACACACAGGACTGCTGTGGTGTTGACTCAAGTCTGGTAACACACAGGACTGCTGTGGTGTTGACTCATTATCTCTCTCTCCATGCTCTGCCTGAATTTGTGTATCACTCTTTTGACCTTGGCCAGGGTCATAACTTGTATAGCTAGATCAGCTGTGATGTGTGGACTGTTCTTTCTAACGTCTGTGATTATCTGTTGGTTAAGTGTGTAGTACAACTGTTCTTGGAGAAACAGGTCTTTGACATGCTCCACGTCCTCCTCGCTTTTACCGGATGATACCCATCACAGTGGCAGGAACGAACTCAGCCTATCCATCAATTGTTCAAGAGTCTCTCCTGAATCCTTCTGCATGGACCTGGACTTGCTTTGGTCAACATTAGCGTCTAAATGGATATACTGGGATAAGACATTTTTCACCTTGCATAATCAGTGAGCCTTGTGAATATAATAGAAACAGAAAACAGAAATAAAGGGTTGGAACTAAACAGCAAGAAGAAGGAAATCATGGTAATCAGTAAAAAAAACAAAACATGAAATACCCTCCTGCAAAATAACAGCAAGCGGTACAGCTTCGTGACAGCTTGATAAGTTTAAACATTTGGGAACAGTCATCTCACCAGACGGCAGATGCACATCAGAAATACCCAGCAGAATCGACCAAGCCAAAACAGCATCCAAGAAGATGAAAAGCATTCTTACAAACAAATGCCTATCAATTAACATCAGGAAGAGATTCTTGAATGTTATATAGAACCGATAATGTTATACAATTGTGAGGCGTGGACAGTCAACACGCAAAGCCAGAACCAGATTGAGGCAGCCGAGATGGGTTTTCTATGAAGAATGTTGAAAGTTCTATGGGCAGCAAAGAAAACAAACGAGGCAGTCTTGATGGAGGCTGACACAAGAAGATCATTGATAAGGAAGATTAGAAAAAGACAGGCAACACTTATAGGTCATTTTATGAAAAAAAGGGAATTAGAGCACCTGGTCACAACGGGAAAGCTGGAAGGAAAGAAAGCACCAGTAGACCCAGGGAGAAGATATTGGACGCACTCGCAGGGTGGCTGAGAACAGAGAGGGTGGAAGATGTGCGTGCGGCACCAAGGGATGGATGCATTTGGAAGGCCACGATCGCCAACACCATGCATAAAGGCACATGATGATGATGATGATGATGATGATGATGATGATAATGATCAGTGAGGCAATCATAATTTTTTCCCACGAGAAGCGTTATTTAACAGGTAGGCCAGGATCCCTGCTTCCACCTGTAGAGTGATGCCACTCTCTCAAAATGTGCCACATAGGAGTCTGCATCCTCGTGGACATCCTGGGAATTGCGGTGGATATGTTGATTTTCAGCGACCTCAACTTCCCAACTGCCTAAACTGCCTTTTCCACTCTCCTTTCTCTGTCTCTTGATCGGGAGTTCGTTTTTTTCTTTGATCGTGATGTCTTCTTCTCCTTCCTTTCTGTTTTAGTCTAGCCAACTTCTCTTCGTCTTTTGTTGTAGTTGTTGATGTTGTTGTTGTTGTTGTTGTTGTTGTTATTGTTGATGTCGTTGTCTAGATCTAGAGTTTTCCTTGTGCGTTATATCCTCTTTTACCTAAACCTCGTACAATTTCCTTACCACTTAACCTCACCTCCTCTCTGTTAATCTTCATTTTTGTTGTTGTTGTTGTTTTGGAGAGACTGCTCGACAAATTTGCCAGAGCTTCGCCAGATAGTCCCATATCTTTGCCCAACTTGTCAGACTGGTCATACAGAGTGGTACCAGAGTTTTTTTTTCCATCTGTGTTGCTCTCTCAGTGAGGTTCAGTTTGCCCTTAACCACGTTAGCCATATCTGCGGCCTCAGCCGGACAATTTGCTTGGAGTCTTCGAAAATGATCATGTTTGTGTGCAATAGTGGGTGGAGGCCTGTCTTGTCTCTCTTTTACTTTTTTTTTTGTGTCCGGTCACAGAACCAGAGAAAAAACTTCTGAACAACTTCTGGGTTTAGTCTAGCTATTACCTCTGAATACTACGTGGTTACCCGAGCTTATCTCCTATACATGTGTCCTTATACATTCAAACATTCTTGA
Organism: Monoplex corrugatus; assembly: GCA_030674185.1. Lineage (NCBI taxonomy): Eukaryota > Metazoa > Mollusca > Gastropoda > Littorinimorpha > Ranellidae > Monoplex > Monoplex corrugatus. The sequence continues at coordinate 50,945,893 of JAPXFY010000030.1, read as the reverse complement.
TGGTGACAATTTCGGTATTTGGCACACGATGAACAGACTGTATTATGCACTTACAAACCTAAGGCGGCACAATCAGCAATCACACAAAAACCTACCAGCAAGGATTACTCAAGACAGTAACGAAAGAGAGAGAGGGACAGAGAGGGTGGAGGGAGGAGAGGGAGACAGAGAGACAGAAGGACAGAGACAGAAAGAGAGACACACACATAGAGACAGACAGGCAGACGTGCGAACAGACAGATACAGACAGAGAGAGAGAGAGAGAGAGAGAGAGAGAGACAGACAGACAGACAGACAAACAGAGAGATAGACAGAGGGAGAGAGAGACAGAGACAGAGAGACACTGAGAAGGAGAGAGACAGAGACACACAGAGAGAGACGGAGAGAGAGAGAGACATAGAGAAAGACAGAGAGAGAGAGAGAGCCAGCGAGAGAGAGAGAGAGAGAGAGAGAGAGAGAGAAAGAGCCAGCGAAAGAGAGAGAGAGAGAGAGAGAGAGAGAGAGAGAAAGAGACAGAGATAGAGACACAGACACAGAGAGACAGAGACAGAGAAAGAGAAAGAGAGGGATAGATATAGAGAAAAAGACAAAATCGGACTTTTGTTGACGTTATACTCCGACGAGTTGGCCATTTCACCGTCCTATACATGGTGGACACCCTCCAACCACCCACACCAACTACAGGACATACACAAACAACACTGATCACCACACACTTTCCATGGTCCACCAGTAGCCATCCTTGAGGGAATCCTATGGACAGTTTTGTGGTGTTTAACACTAGTTACCAAGTCGTACCACTATCACTCCTGTCTTGGAGACTAGCAACAATCATTCTTGTGATTGTCATGCTGACGCTATGTCCCTGATATAGTTTTATGAGTACTGTGAATTGGACTTCATTGTATGCAGCATCTAGGTCAGTAGTTACAGCAAAGGTTTCTTCTTTGTTCTGAACACTTTTGCAGACTTCGTAAGCAAAGGCAACTGCACCCCCTCCCCTCTTTTCTGTATAATTTTTAAGCAACCTGGATTTGGTGGGACGTTTTTGTCTGTTTCTATGTTTCTAGCTAGTTTCCTTGCTGAAACATTGTCCATCAGTTTTCCGGTTGATGTTTGCATAATCAGGAAGTGATATCATTTATTCTGCAATGATGTTTTCCTGGTTTGTCCAGCTGTAATTTCCGTTATAAAATGTCTAGCCCTTCATTCCAATGCCCTCCTGTCCTCCCCCCTCCCTGTGTGGGTGTGATTTTTGCCCTTGTGTTTCTGTCACCACAGACGAAATGGTCAACACCCCAGGGCAAGTTGGAGCCACATGTCCCGGCCTTAAACAGTCGAATGCATTGGCTCCAGCTTGCCTTGTGTAGACACCAATATGTTATTGACCTTTCTATCTTGACGATTCGGGAGTTTTGTAAATTTGATCTTTTAGTTTTAGACAGTCTGGTAGCACACTGGACTGCTGTGGTGTTGACTCAAGTCTGGTAGCACACTGGACTGCTGTGGTGTTGACTCAGTATCCCTCTGTCCACGCTCTGCCTGGGTTTGTGTCCCACTCTTTTTGACCGTGGCCAGGGTTGTATCTTCTATACCTAGATCAGCTGTGATGTGCAGGCCGTTCTTTCTAACCTCTGTGATTATCTGTGGGTTAAGTGTGCAATGCAACTGTTCTTGGAGCAACAGGTCTTTGACATGCTCCACGTCCTCCTCGCTTTTACCGGGTGACATGTATCACAATGATAATCAACAGTAAAGGAAGGCAGCCTATCCAGCTGTTGTTCACACGTCTGTCCTGAATCCTTCTGCATAGACCTAAACTTCCTTTGGTCAATGTTGGGGTTCAGGTGGAGGTACAGGGGTCAGGCACTTTTGAATTTGCATAATCAGTGAGGTCATCATGTTTTTAGCCGGATGATCACTTCTCTTGCTTTCCCAGGAAAATGCGCTATTAAGCAGGTGGGCCAGGACCCCTGCTTCCACCTGTAGAGTGATGCTACTATCTCAAAATGTGTCATGTAGGCGTTTAGTCCTCGTGGTCATTCTGAGAATTGCAGTGGATATGTTGATTTTCACTGGCCTTAACTTTACAACGCTCTACTCTGCCTTTTCCCCTCTTTAACGCTCTACTCTGCCTTTTCCCCTCTTTAACGCTCTACTCTGCCTTTTCCCCCCTTTAACGCTCTACTCTGCCTTTTCCCCCCCTTTAACGCTCTACTCTGCCTTTTCCCCTCTTTAACGCTCTACTCTGCCTTTTCCCCTCTTTAACGCTCTACTCTGCCTTTTCCCCTCTTTAACGCTCTACTCTGCCTTTCCCCTCTTTAACGCTCTACTCTGCCTTTTCCCCTCTTTAACGCTCTACTCTGCCTTTTCCCCTCTTTAACGCTCTACTCTGCCTTTTCCCCTCTTTAACGCTCTACTCTGCCTTTCCCCTCTTTAACTCTCTACTCTGCCTTTTCCCTTCTTTAACGCTCTACTCTGCCTTTCCCCTCTTTAACGCTCTACTCTGCCTTTTCCCTCTTTAACGCTCTACTCTGCCTTTTCCCCTCTTTAACGCTCTACTCTGCCTTTCCCCTCTTTAACGCTCTACTCTGCCTTCCCCTCTTTAACGCTCTACTCTGCCTTTTCCCTCTTTAACGCTCTACTCTGCCTTTTCCCCTCTTTAACGCTCTACTCTGCCTTTTCCCTCTTTAACGCTCTACTCTGCCTTTTCCCCTCTCTTTTCTCTGTATCTTGATCAAGAGTTTCTTTTCATTGATCGTGATTTCTTCTTCTCCTTTCTTTCCTAGTCTAGCCAGCTTCTTGTTGTCTTTGTTGTTGTTGTTGTTGTTGTTGTTGTTGTGTTAGAGACGATCGGTTCATTGTGGATGGGACGACATCGGCGCTTGCGTGACGTTGCGCTTGCGGTTCTCGTCACATCCAAATCTGCGACCCCGAGGAGTGTTGTCCTCGCCAGGGTCACCGCCTTCTTTGGGTAACGTGTGAGGCAGTCCAGTCTCCTGCTGTCCTCCCCTAAAAGTTGCCACCGCCTGTGCTCGGTGGCCGGGCATCTCTGGAGCCAGTGTGCCAGGTTTTGGTCCTCCTCTTTGCACATGGGACACACTGGATCTGTTGTCTGGTCAATTCTATGTTTACAGGCCGTCAGTGAAGGGTAATGTCCCGACCTAAGCTTGGCAAGAAGTCAGTGGAATCGTACACTCTGTTCAAAACTTAGTTTCATGTTTTTGTTGTCGTTGTTGTTGCTTAGATTTAGAGTTTTCCTTGTGCATTAACTCCTCTTTTCGAAACCACATACAGTTTCCTTAATCCTCATCTCCTCTCTGTTAATCTTCATCTTTTCTTCGTTTTGGAAAGACCGCTTGACAAATTTTGCCCGGGGTTCTCCAGAGAGTCCCATTTGCCCAGTTGTCAGAATGGTCATACAGAGTGGTACCAGTGCCTTTTTTTTTTACCATATCTGTTGCTATCTCAGTGACGCTCAATTTGCCCCTTATCCAGTTGGCTAAATCTGCGGCATCAGCTGGATAATTTGCATGGAGTCTTTGAGACTGATCACGTCTGTATCCGTTAGAGGGTGCAGGACTTTCTTGTCTACGTGTGTCTTTATAAACACAAACGTTCTTGATGACGGCAATTTCAGCACTTGGCACACAAGCTGCAGACTCTATTATACACTTACAAAACAGGCGGCACAAACAGCAATTGCACAAAACCCTACTAGCAATGGTGAAGCAAGACAGTGACAAAGGAGAGAGCGAGAGAGAGAGAGAGAGAGAGAGAGAGAGAGAGAGAGAGACAGACAGACAGACAGACAGAGACAGATAGACAGACAGAGAGACAGAGAGACAGAGACAGACAGACAGACAGAGACAGTCAGACAGACAGACAGACAAAGAGAGAGACATAGACAGACAGACAGACAGACAGACAGAAGGAGAGACAGAGAGAGAGAGAGAGACAGAGCCAGAGGCAGAGAGAGAGAGAGAGACAGATAGACAGACGGACAGACAGAAGGAGAGAGAGAGAGAGAGAGAGAGAGAGAGAGAGAGAGAGAGAAAGACAAAGAGAGAGAAAGAGAAAGAGAAAGAGAGATAGAGAGACCTAGAGAGAGAGAAAGAGAAAGAGAGAGAGAGACAGAGAGAGAGAGAGAGAAAGAGAGACAGAGAGACAAAGAGAGAGAGAGACTGTTCCAGAGAGACAAGCAGACAGAGAGAGAGAAAGAGAAAGAGAGAGACAGGGAGGGAGAGAGAGGGGGAGAGAGAGACAGAGACAGAGAGAAAGCGAGAGAGAGAGACAGAGAGAGAGAGAGAGAAAGAGAAAGAGAAAGAGAGAGAAAGAGAGAAAGAGAGAGAGAGAGAGAGAGAGAGAGAGAGAGAGAGAGAGAGAGAGAGAGAGAGAGGGAGAGAGAGAGGGGCGAAATCGGATTTTTATTGACCTTGTATTCCGACAAGATGACCCTTTCACCGTCCTTTACATGGTGGACACTCTCCAACCACCCACACCAACTACAGGACATACACAAACAACATTGATTATCACACACTGTCCATGGTCCACCAGCAACCACCCTTGAGGGAATCCTATGGACAGTTTTGTGGTGCTTAATACTAGTTACCAAGTCGTACTACTACCATTCCTGTCTTGGAGACTAGCAACAATCATTATTGTGACTGTCACGCCGACGCTATGTCCCTGATATAGTTTTATGAGTACTGTGAATTGGACTTCATTGTATGCAGCATCAAGGTCAATAGTTACAGCAATTTTGTTTGTTTTTGTTTGTTTGTTTTGTTCTGAACATTTCCGTAGACTTCGTAAGCAAAGGCAGCTGCATTTCCTTTTTTTTAAATTTTAAAATAACCTAAATTTGTGTGAGATACTTTAGTTGTCTTCTTAGTCTCTTGCTAATTTCCTTGCTGAAACATTTTCCATCAGTTGCCCAACTTTTGTTTGTTTGTTTGTATAATCAGGAAGTGGTATCATTTAGTCTTCAATGATATTTTCCTGGTTTGGATTAAACTTTTAAGAAATTTGGATTAAACTTTTAAGTAAGAAATTTGGATTAAACTTTTAAGAAGCCGTACCTCCAAAGTCCTCAGCAACATAACCTCTTTCAACGATGTCTTCACAGAGAGTATGCAACTCTGTTTTGTCCTGTTTAGAGAGCGTTTTAGTGTCCAAAAATCAAATCTTTCCTGGACCAGAGGCTTTGTCTTTTCTGCACCGCGTAAATGTTTTGTGTTCAGTTATCTTACTATTCAGGTCACTTTGTGTCAATTCCTTGTTCAGATTGCCGAGGAATTTTCTTTCTTTTTTTTTTTCTTCATGGTTTTTCTGGTTACTCTCTTAAACAAAATGTAATAAAGCATGACATCTTTCGTCATTTGTTCTA
>JAPXFY010000030.1:50925501-50935501 GCA_030674185.1 Monoplex corrugatus | reverse complement strand
ACTGTACACCACTAAACACGTGTTGATACAACTAAACAGTCCTGCATACATTATGTAAGTTTGCCACTGTACACCACTAAACACGTGTTGATACAAATAATCAGTCCTCCATACATTATGTGAGTTTGCCACTGTACACTACTAAACACGTGTTGATACAACTAAACAGTCCTCCATACATTATGTGAGTTTGCCACTGTACACCACTAAACACGTGTTGATACATTAATCAGTCCTCCATACATTATGTGAGTTTGCCACTGTACACTACTAAACACGTGTTGATACAACTAAACAGTCCTCCATACATTATGTGAGTTTGCCACTGTACACCACTAAACACGTGTTGATACAACTAATCAGTCCTCCATACATTATGTGAGTTTGCCACTGTACACCATTAAACACGTGTTGATACAACTAAACAGTCCTCCATACATTATGTGAGTTTGCCACTGTACACCATTAAACACGTGTTGATACAACTAAACAGTCCTCCATACATTATGTGAGTTTGCCACTGTACACCACTAAACACGTGTTGATACAAATAATCAGTCCTTCATACATTATGTGAGTTTGCCACTGTACACCACTAAACACGTGTTGATACAACTAAACAGTCCTCCATACATTATGTGAGTTTGCCACTGTACACTACTAAACACGTGTTGATACAACTAAACAGTCCTCCATACATTATGTGAGTTTGTTACTGTACAATACTAAACACGTGTTGATACAACTAAACAGTCCTTCATACATTATGTGAGTTTGCCACTGTACACTACTAAACACGTGTTGATACAAATAAACAGTCCTCCATACATTATGTAAGTTTGTTACTGTACACCACTAAACACGTGTTGATACAAATAATCAGTCCTTCATACATTATGTGAGTTTGCCACTGTACACTACTAAACACGTGTTGATACAACTAAACAGTCCTCCATACATTATGTAAGTTTGTCACTGTACACCACTAAACACGTGTTGATACAACTAAACAGTCCTCCATACATTATGTGAGTTTGTGACTGTACACCACTAAACACGTGTTGATACAACTAAACAGTCCTCCATACATTATGTGAGTTTGTCACTGTACACCACTAAACACGTGTTGATACAAATAAACAGTCCTCCATACAAACTTGACACATGCGGAGACATCATATACTCTATCTGCAGGGACACTTATGGAGTGAAGCAGCCAAAGACAAAAACGCCTCCCCAGAAATCCAGAAGACAGCAACAGATGGAGAGCATCCGGAGGGAGAAAAGGAAGCTTAAAAAGCGAATGAAAACTGCCTCAGAATTCGAGAAGCAAGGGCTCCTGGAACTCTGGAAAGATCTGAAGGCCAAACACAATGCTCTCAGCAAAGTGGAATCAGCAAGGCGAAGAAAGAGCAAAAAGAAGAAGACTCAAGATCGTTTCTTCAAAGATCCCTTTGACTTTTCAAGAAAGCTGTTTGAACAACCCAAATCAGGGACTCTCACAGTGGGCAAGGAAACCCTAGAGCAGCATCTCAGGGAAACATATTCCGATTCTCAGCGCGAGGCACCACTTGAAATCCAAAATCTGGTTTGGCCTGCAGCGCCAGAAGGAAAATTCAATAACAAACCACCAACACTGGATGAAGTGAAGAACGTAGTAAAGAAAGCCAGAGCCAAGTCAGCACCTGGACCAAACGGAATACCATACCTGCTCTACAAGAAATGCCCAAAAGTGCTCGAGTGGCTCCACAAGATGATTCGATCAGCATGGAGGAACCAGAAGATCAGCGACCAATGGATGAGAGCTGAAGGAGTGTACATTCCGAAGGAGCAGAACTCCAGCAGCATCAATCAGTTCAGGCCAATATCACTTCTGAACGTCGAGGGGAAAATCTTCTTCTCTGTTATGGCAGCAAGATTGACAAAATACCTGACTGAAAACAAGTATCTGGATATGTCAGTCCAAAAGGGAGGCATACCAGGAATGCCTGGATGCTTGGAACATGCCACGTTGATTTGGGATGCCATCCAAAAAGCAAGAACAGAGAAGAGAGACATTGACGTAGTTTGGCTTGATCTGGCGAATGCATATGGATCAGTTCCACACGATATGATCCAGCTGGCTCTTGAAATGTATCACATCCCAGAAAACATCCGAACAATGCTGAGGAAGTATTTCCAAGGGTTCTCAATGCGGTTCTCTACCAAAGAATACACCACGGACTGGATAGACCTAGAGGTGGGCATTGCAATGGGCTGTGCAATCTCTCCCATACTGTTCGTGTTGGCAATGGAAGTCATCTTGAAAGCTGCAATGAAGAGTTCAGGTCCAGTGAATCTGGGAGATGGATACCAGATGCCTCCTCTGAAAGCTTTCATGGATGACACAACAGTCTTGTCCACGGATGAGGAAGAGACACACCAAATCATAAAGCAGCTGGATGAGCTGGTGGCCTCTTCAAGAATGAGGTTCAAACCTAAGAAATCCCGAAGTCTCTCACTGCGAAAAGGAAAAGTGGCAGATTCAGTCAAATTCATGGTAGCCAACCAAGCCATCCCCACTGTCACAGAAGAGCCAGTAAAAAGTCTCGGAAGATGGTATGATGACTCCCTGAAAGACACACAAAGGGGATGTGAAACCAAGCAAACAGCAGAAGAAGGCCTCAAGAAAATAGATAACTGCGGACTGCCAGGCAAATACAAAGTCTGGTGTCTACAGTTCATGCTGATACCAAAGCTGCTGTGGCCACTGCTAATCTATGACATTTGCACCAGCACAGTCGAAGCAATGGAAGCCAAAATCAACAAATACACAAGAAAATGGCTCGGTGTCCCACCTGGTCTCACTGATGTTGCATTCTACTGTCGTCAAGCAATGCTGAAGCTACCTCTGAAATCCATAGTGGAGGAATACAAAGTTGGAAAAGCAAGACTGTTGAGCATGCTGGAGGAATCGGAGGACAATATCGTGAGAGCAGTTCATCCAAAGCTGAGAACGGGCAGAAAGTGGAAAGTCCAAGAGGCTGTAAACAATGCCAAGAGAAACCTCAGCATCAAAGAAATAATTGGACACACGCAAACCAACAGACAGGGACTGGGAGCAACAAAAATGCAGTGGTGGTCCAAAGCCAAAGGGAAGGAAAAAAGAGACATGATCATACGGAGTTGAAGGAAGAAGAAGATGTCAAAAGAGTGCAGAAGGCAGTCCAGCAAGGTCAACAGGGGCAATGGACAACATGGGACAGTGCACTCCAAAGAAGTCTCAGCTGGAACGATATGTGGCACATGGCTCCTCTAAGGATAAGCTTCCTCCTCAGATCTGTATATGACCTGCTCCCCTCGAATGCAAACTTAGTGAAATGGGGGAAAGCAGACGACCCAGCATGTCCGCTCTGTCAGAAGAAACAAACAGTGGAACATGTCCTAAGCTCTTGCAAAGTAGCGCTAGCCCAAGGAAGGTATACATGGAGGCACAACCAAGTTCTGAAAGTGATCACAGATGTGGTTAGCGAAAAAACCATGACCCCAAACGCACCAATTGCTATGACAACGTTCTACAAAGCAGGAGGGAAACAGGTCTGGCCCGAAAGGGCTATGACAACCAGCACATTGCCAAAGGGTCTTCTGGATGGAGCAGTCGACTGGGAGTGTACAGCAGACCTCCCAGAGTGGAGAAATTACCCAGATGTCATCAGCAAGACAGGCATGAGACCAGACATCGCTCTCCACTCTGACTCCTCGAAACAAGTGATTCTGATAGAACTCACTGTGCCATACGAAAGCAGAATGGAAGAAGCACATATCTACAAGACCGAAAAATACGCCGGTCTTGCCAGCACCCTGAAGAAAGCAGGTCTGCGGGTCAAAATCTTCGCCATAGAGGTCGGGGCAAGAGGGTTTGTGGGCACCTCCGCTTATGATCTCATGAAACAACTCGCCATTTCTGGGAAGAAGAGGACTAGAGCCCTTAAAGCGATGGCAGAGGCAGCAGAAAGGAGCTCAAGCTGGATCTGGGCAAGGAGGAACCAAAAAAGTGAACTTCATAAGGATTAAATTCCCTACAGATGATGTGTGCCCCGTTAGCACATTGGTAAAACCGCGTACCGCAATTCTGAAGCGCAGAATCGCCCAGGTTCGATCCCCGGCGTGGGAAAAAAAAAAAAAAAGACAACAGCAGAAGGGCATCCAGGAGTCATGACCTGGATGTGGCCCGGCCCCCCGAGAGTGTAAGGAATTCAGGGCCGAAACACTTGTCTAAAGGGGTTACTTCTCTGAAGACCTTCTGTTGTCTAGCTCTCCCTAGAGTTTCTTTCTACCTGTGAGTTTGTCACTGTACACCACTAAACACGTGTTGATACAACTAAACAGTCCTCCATACATTATGTGAGTTTGCCACTGTACACCACTAAACACGTGTTGATACAACTAAACAGTCCTCCATACATTATGTGAGTTTGCCACTGTACACCACTAAACACGTGTTGATACAACTAAACAGTCCTCCATACATTATGTAAGTTTGTCACTGTACACCATTAAACACGTGTTGATACAAATAATCAGTCCTCCATACATTATGTGAGTTTGCCACTGTACACCATTAAACACGTGTTGATACAACTAAACAGTCCTCCATACATTATGTGAGTTTGCCACTGTACACCACTAAACACGTGTTGATACAACTAAACAGTCCTCCATACATTATGTGAGTTTGCCACTGTACACCATTAAACACGTGTTGATACAACTAAACAGTCCTCCATACATTATGTGAGTTTGCCACTGTACACCACTAAACACGTGTTGATACAACTAAACAGTCCTCCATACATTATGTGAGTTTGCCACTGTACACCATTAAACACGTGTTGATACAACTAAACAGTCCTCCATACATTATGTGAGTTTGCCACTGTACACCACTAAACACGTGTTGATACAAATAATCAGTCCTTCATACATTATGTAAGTTTGCCACTGTACACCACTAAACACGTGTTGATACAACTAAACAGTCCTCCATACATTATGTGAGTTTGTCACTGTACACCACTAAACACGTGTTGATACAACTAAACAGTCCTCCAAACATTATGTGAGTTTGCCACTGTACACCATTAAACACGTGTTGATACAAATAATCAGTCCTCCATACATTATGTGAGTTTGCCACTGTACACCACTAAACACGTGTTGATACAAATAAACAGTCCTCCATACATTATGTGAGTTTGCCACTGTACACCACTAAACACGTGTTGATACAAATAAACAGTCCTCTATACATTATGTGAGTTTGCCACTGTACACCATTTATCACGTTTTGATACAACTAAACAGTCCTCCAAAGAAGAATGTTGACTGTTCCATGAACAGAAAAGGAAAAAAACAAAACGAGACAGTCCTGATGGAGGCAGACACAAGAAGATCATTCATAAGGAAGATGAGGAAAAGACAGGCAACATTTATGGGCCATTTTATGAGGAAATGGGAATTAGAGCACCTGTCAGAACGGGAAAGCTGGAGGGAAAGAGAGCACCAGGTAGACCCAGGGAGAAAATATTGAACGAACTTGCAGGGTGGCTGAGGACGGAGAGGGTGGAAGATGTGTTTGCAGCAGCGAGGGATATATATGGAGGGCCATGATCGCCAACACTATGTAGCAGGGCTCTTGATGATGATGAAACATTTTGTGAGTTTGCCACCGCACACCACTAAACACATTTTCTTACAAATAATCAGTCCTCCACATGTAATGTGAGTTTTGTCACTTTACACCACCTTCCCTTATTTGAGGTCTGAATTTGCCCGTTTGTACAATGACAATAAAAACAGTAGTTTAGTGCATTGTGACAAATACCAAATGTCAGTTTTCTTTACACAGATTCTATACAAAGAATCAAAATATTATCTTTTGGAAATCTAAATTAGAATGAACATACATAGCGTCCGTTTTATTTTCATTTACAGTTTTGTTTTCATTTACAATTACAGTGGAGTCCATTAATAACGACAACTGTAATAACGAGAACACTGTAGTAACGAGACATTTTTCAATCCCCGTTTTTTATCCTTCTTAATCTTTAAGAATAAACCATTGGGTTTATCGAGAGTTAGTGGATAATCATCTCGGTAATAACGAGAGATTTTCTATCCTTCCTGGTCACAAAAGTTCTCGCCACTCGCCCCACCCCCACCTCGTCGTCAAGTTCCCGGTAGGGCACATCTCGTGGTGGCTGGTAACAAAGAAAAACAACGAAAGGCGCGTCCTTGTGCGGTGTGTAATCAAGGGACACTATCGATTAATTATGAACACATCGACGGCGCCGGTGCCAAGATTATTTTCCTTTGTTTCCCTTGGTAAATTCATCATTTGGGAATAACGAGAACTCGGCAATAGCGAGAAAATGTGCCTGGGCTGTCCGCTCTCGCTATAACAGAGTTTCACTGTATATCTCCTTTATGACCATTCATGATGTTGATTCAGCCATTAACTCATAAAAATGTTAATTTTGTATATCATGTCAAATAATTCAGCATGATATAAATGCATTTCATATAGCATAGGAACACACTTTGCACGACATGACTCAAAATGATAGCCTAGATGATAAACATACACGCAATCACAAGCATATGCACATGCAATCAAGTACACACAAACGAAAACGCATCCGCACAGGCAAACACGCGTGCCCGCACACACATGCACACAGAGTTACTCATCCCATGTTTTGTGCGTATTCTCAAAAATACTCTTTCAGATACATCGACTTCCTTCTAAAAGATCCCAGCAAAAATGCGGCTGTTTGAAACCAGAATCACGAAAAATATGACTCAATAATCACGACTGACTCACAAATAAGTATTGCGTCATCTACTGATTATTGCGTCAGAAAATGATGACTATAAACATCTTCTTGGAACATGTTGGGTTTTTACTTTTTTTTTATTCGTGACAAAGACTCATACTCATGTGTTATGCATTATATAACCCATTGTTATAGACTGAAATGTCTGTCGATTGGCGTCAGGAACTTGGAAGGTGAGTGTCCCGAGAGTGGCGAGGCATTGGTGCTCCGGGTCCCATGCGCACCTTCGTGTTTCTTGTTAGATTCGTTGTTACAGATTGGATATTTAGAATGAAAAAAACCAACGTTTTAGTTCACGTTTGTAGACACTGGAGTTTGAGGATTTAGAATGTAATCAAGAGGGACTCATCGATCTCAAATAACTTCGCTTTCGCTCCGCCTTCAGTCTATCAAGTGTCATCTGGTAGATTCCTCGATTCTGTGCAAAGAAATTGTGCACACAATAGGCTGTTTGGAGTACTGCAGCTGACCGCTTTTGTGATTCAGCGAACACCCTCTGAGGTTTTGGTGAAACAACATTGGGAGCTTCCGACTGCTGTGTCGAGACTGTCAGTAAGAGGAGAAGAGCTGGTAGCTACACGAGCTGCCTTGTATAGAGATGAAGGCCCGGATTTTGATAAAGAAAGCTCTTTCATTCTCTCTTGGTCGGATAGTTGGGCTGGACCTGCTTGGTGGGCGTTGTGTGACTATGTCCCAGGATTTGTCATCTCCCCATCTTGCTACTCGGTGACTGGGTCCGAACGGGTCATACAGCCCATGGACAGCTCACCCTCCCCTTCCCCGCACACACGAACCTTTGTTTGGCGAAATGGCTGACATCTGGTGTTGGGAGCTGGGAGGTGATCCTTTGGCCAGTGGTGAAGTACTGTTGCTCTGGATCCTGTCCGCACCCTCGCCTGTCTCTTGTTAAAAAATGTGTGTTGTTTCTAGATTCGAACAGAACTATACATCTGGCCTTTTTGAAGTGAGACGGAAAGTGGCACTTACCCAGATACAAGTCGCTGACGTAGGTATGAGTTTCTTTATGACTGGAGCTGATGATTTAGGAATGTTGCTACCCCATCTGTCGACAATTGGAGTTCCTGACCACTTCAGTGGCACATTGATCTGACTATGTCAGTTACACTCGTCAGTGGATGGCATCAATAGACTAGGATACATTTCCTTGAACTGCATTTTTGATCACAAAATTATGAGAGGTTAAAAAAAAATTTGGTCTGTTATAATACTATCATGCGTATTGAGTTAATCTGCTGAACTGATATTTATATTGGTTGACTTAATACCTTGCGTAGAGATTTTGATTTATATTTGGAGGAGGTAAAGTTTTTTGTTTTTTTTTAACAATGCAAGCTGGAAAATCGGTTACACAGAAAATAAAATGCTTTTTTTAGTCATGTCTTTGGGAGTGGTAGTATTTGAGTTATGGTTAGAGTCAACCTTTTGTCTAATGTTTGCGGTCAGAAGTTGAGGACTGATGGGTATATTTTAGGGTGGAAGAGAGACTTAAGACTTTTCTACTCAAGAAGGAGGGAGGAATGAATACTGAAAGAATGGCTGTCAACATATATTTTGGAACTTGGAAAAAGTGGTTGGTTGTGAGGTAAAATATTTGTTTGCGTATTTTACTTAGTTAGTTGGTTAGTTAACTAGGTAGTTAGTTAGTTAGTTTGTTGGGTAGGTAGATAGGTAGCTAAGTAGGCAGTTAGGAGGGTAAGGTAGGTAGGCAGGTAATTAGTTAGGTAGGTAGGTAAGTGGTTAGGTAGGTAGGTAGGTAAGTGGGTAGGTAGGTAGGTGGGTAGGTAAGTTGGTAGGTAGGTACGTGGGTAGGTGGGTAGGTAAGTGGGTAGGTAGGTAGGTGGGTAGGTAAGTGGGTCGGTGGGTAGGTAAGTGGGTAGGTAAGTGGGTAGGTAGGTAGGTAGGTAGGTAGACAGGCAGGTAGGTAGGTACATGCCTAGGTAAAAAGGTAGGTAGGTAGGTGGCTAGGTAGGTAGGTGGGTAGGTAAGTGGGTAGGTAGGTAGGTAAGTGGGTAGATAGGCAGGTAGGTAGGTGACTAGGTAGGTAGGTAGGTAAGTGAGTAGGTAGGTAGGTAGGTAGAAAAGTAGGTAAGTGGGTAGGTAGGTAGGTGGGTAGGTAAGTGGATAGGTAGGTAGGTAGGTAGGCAGGTAGGTAGGTAGATAGGTGGGTAGGTAAGTGAGTAGGTAGGTGGGTAGGTAAGTAGGTAGGTAGGTAGGTGGGTAGGTAAATGGGTGAGTAGATAGGTAGATAGATAAGTAGGTGGGTAGGTAAGTGGGTAGGTAAGTAGGTAGATAGGTAGGTAGGTGGGTAGGTAAGTGGGTAGGTAGGTAGGTAGGTAAGTAGGTAGGTAAGTGGCCAGGTAAGTAGGTAGGTAGGTATGTAGATAGGTAGATAGATAATCAGTTTGTTAGTTAGTCAGTCAGTCAGTCAGTCAGTTAGCCAGTTACTCCCTTCCTTCCTAACTTACTTATTTACTTACTTACTTACTTAATCACTGGTTGGTTGGTTGGTTGGTTTGGTTGGTTGTTTTTTTATTTGTCATTTTAAGGGACATCGAGGTATTATAAAGCTGACGTACTAGTTTTGTGAGGGTGTCTACTTCTACCTTGTTTTTTGTCTTCCTTTCTGTAGGACTGAGCGTAAGGCAAACATTTATGCTTGAAGAATGAGAGTGGTTCTCTCTCAGGATGAGGTCTAGACGCACACTTTTCGTGAGAGGAAGCACAACTGGCTGAAGTAAGAGTTACTGTGGTGATATCTCTAATAACAGTATCGTTGTCATTGTCAACTACTCCTGAAGTGCTGTTCTTATTGTTAGTTGTCAGTTTGCAGCTTTTGTCTTTGAATAACTTATCTGTTCCACTGTTAGCAGCGCAGTGAGCTTCAGTGTCTTTGTCACTGGTATATGTCCTTAACAGCAACGAAAACAAACCAGATAGTCCTGAAGGAGACAGACACAAAAATAACATTACTGAAGAAAATTAGAAAAAAAAGACAAGTAACAGTTATAGGACATTTTATGAGACAAGAGAAATTAGACCGCCTAGTCACAACAGGGAAGCTGGAGGGAAAAAGAAGGTAGAGACCAGGTAGAGCAAAGGAGAAA
>JAPXFY010000030.1:50907895-50925401 GCA_030674185.1 Monoplex corrugatus | reverse complement strand
ACAACCCTCGTTTTTCACACCTCCTTATCTCCATCTGCTACTGGGGAAATTTTTCAAAAAACACCACGATCTCTTGGAAAAAGAGTGAAACCTCTTGATGAAAAAATTTTGCCAAATCACTGGCCAAGGAAGATGTGCTGTTTAAGATAATGTACCGGGAAAAACACATTTTAGAAAACATGTAGGCAAATTTGCAGACATCCACAACATCCAAATAAAATCCCATTTTAGAGAGTGGGGGAAACGGGAGGCGGCAATAAAAAAAATTTATCAGCAAGGTGAAACATCAGCAACAACAGAAAACCTCTTTACTGAGCTTTATGACACTGAAAAGAAGCTGTCTGAAATTCAGGAAGAAACAAACTGAAACTACCACTTCTATCTGGCCCAGTAACTGAAAACCCCTTGAAACAGTTCTCAACAAACACAAAATTGTAATACAAGCTTTCCACAGCAGATAGTTTTTGGTAACCATTGCCACAAAATGTTGCAGCAGTCAGTGTATGAAGACATGTGTCATGCAATTGTGATAGGTATTAACTGTGTATTACTGTGATATCTTATAGTCATTTTAATACATCTCTAATATTTGCTTTCCATTTTGTTTTATGTGACAGAAATTAGCCGTGAAGTGTCTTGAAAGTAAACTTGTAATAACATTGAGATATATATCACAAATGTCAGAATGGTACCAAGACTTAACAAAGCTATGATGAATACTTCCTTTCAGTTGATGCATAACAACTACTCTGATGAAACGACAAATACGTTTTCAGTGGACAGAGGTCTGCCTACTGTTTCTCAAAAGACGTCACAACATGGTGAATGCATTGAAATCAGGTTTAGTCAGATGGAGTTTGTACCTTGGAATAATTCTGATAACATATTAAGCGCAGAAGACGAAAAAATAGCATACGCATTTAAAAACAATATACTAGGATTGCTGTTCCTGATTGGTGGGCCAGCCAACATCATCAACATGGCAGTGTTCTACAAACAGGGCCTTAAGGATCGGGTCAACCTGTGTCTCTTTGCCTTGTCCTTAACTGATGAAGTTTTCTTAATCGTGAATATTTTACTCTATGGAGAATATCTGTATTTACAGTTCATCACAACAGAGAAGTATGGTCCCATTACGGCTTTTTTGATCAACATCAATTTTCCAGGACTGGAAGGTCTTTATCCTGTTTCTCATGTCATATCTGCCATTATTGCTCTGGAGAGATGTTATTGTGTTCTAAGACCACTGAAGGCCCAGACACTGATGCGCACCAGAACAATGGCAGCAATTATTATCGCTGTGTATGTCATAGTGATTGGCCTGTATTTCATTGTGGCTTTTCGCTATCGTATTGGATGTATTTATGATCCTGAAACTGGTGTGGTATTGAAAACATTTGTTGTTGGAAAAGTTTATCAGTCTCACAAACAATTCATCGATATTTTAGACGGCTTTGTGTTCAGTCTTGGCCTTCCTGGACTCGTAATGGTAGCAGTGATATCATCAACAACAATTACTATTGTGAAACTTCATCAGATTGTGACATGGCGTGCTGGAACATCTTCATCGCTTTCTCCCGGGAAGTGGCGCTGACCAAGATGTTGGTTGGCAACTCCACCTTGTTCATCATCTGCTTGTTTCCTATCTCCGTCATGCGTTTCGTCTGGATGGCATTTCCTGGCGTGAATTCAGGAGAGCGACAGCAAAATCTTTTCCTTACCACTCTGTGGATTGGTGAATTGCTGATTTTCATTAACGCCACATTCAACATCTTTGTATATTACGCCATGGGGTCAAGGTACAGGGAAACGTTTTGGACGTTGTTCAGCAGAAAGAAGAACACACACACAACCCAATAAACAGAGAAAAACGTATGCATGGTTTGTCTACGACCTCTTTATTTATATTTGAATGTTTGGCTTATAGGGTCCAAGAGATTGAGCCATATGTAAGAACGGATTCTGCTGCTGCTCGGAAGAAGTTCGTTTTCAGGTTGTCTGGTAGATTGGATTTCCAGATTCTGTCCAGTTGATTTAGTGTGCCCCAGGCATTTCCGATATTCTGTGGAGTCAATGTAGCTGCCAAGGTATTTAAAGTCTTGAACTTGTTTGATCGTATCTCCATTGAGACTTCTTATACCTTCTGATGCGTCTTGGTTCAGACAGATGATCTCTGTTTTGTTCGCATTGAGGTGGAGCCCGATCTCCATTGCTGTTTTTTGGACATTGTGAAGGAGAGATGTTGCATCCTTTTGGAAGTCTGCGAGAACAGCCAGGTCACCAGCGTAATCCGCATCTGTTATCTTTACCACAGGGTAGCGTCTGCTCTTCTGTTCTGTGAGGGTAAAGCCGAGTTTTTTGTTCTTATCCACAGCTTTCCTCAGCACATAATCGAGACAGATGATGAAAATGTAGGGGGCAAGCGTATTTCCTTGAAGGACTCTTGCATGATGTCGAAGAAGTCTGTGTTTCCATCAGGGGAGCGAACCACAGTGTGGGTATTCTGATATAGCATCATGATGGCATCTACTGTTTCCTTGGGTAGTCCATATGCAGTTAGAATCTCATTTATCTTTCCTTGGTAGATCGAATCAAAAGCTTTGGGAAAGTAGATAAATAGGAGAACAGCTGGGAGGTTTTTGGATTTTATGCCTTCCAATATACGTCTGATGGCGAATATTTGTCCTGATGTCGATCTGTTTTGGCGAAACCCGTTTTGGTTTTCTTTCAGAACTGGATCTATCTCCAGCCTTATCCTAATTAGGAACATTAGGTTGTAGATCTTTGCAGAAATTGCAGTTAATTGATTCTGCGGTAGTTCTTTGTGATTCCGAGATCACCTTTCTTGGGGAAAGGAAGCAGGTATCCTTTAGTCCACTTGTTTATTGGGTCTTGGTTATAAACGTTGTTGCAGCAATCCAGCAGTATCTGGTGAAATTCCTCTATTTTCCATACTTCTGCTGATATCTCATCGAGTCTGCAAGCTTTTCCACACTGATGCTTTTCACTGCTATCAGTAGTTCGTTCAACGTAAATGGTCCTTTCTTGATATTCAGCTCCTCCATGAAGACTGGAGTAATTTCTTCTTCACAGATGTCAGGAGGTTTCCGAGTAGGTCTTGGAAGGTGTTGCCACAGTTTTACTCGCTCTTCTTGGTCAGATGCTTTTAGCTTAGTTCTGTTACAGCTTTTTCTACCACTTATTTTGTTCACGGTCTTCCAGGCAACAGCAGACTGTTTGTTGCTGACAGCATGTGTGATCTGGTCGATCTTGCTTCGTAAGTAGTTCGTTTGCTCTGTTTCATAGGCTTCTATGAGAGCAGCACGAGCATTACTGAGGTAAAAGATGTTCTCAGGGGATGGTTGAGAGTCTTTTAGTTGTGCAGCTTCTTTCAGTTGCTTGCGTTTTTGACAGATTTCCTCATTCACTAATGGAGTTTGTTTTTTTTTACTTTGGGTTTCAGCGGGATAGTGTCTGCAACTGTTTCTTTACAAGCCATTTCAAAGTGATTGTATGACATGTTAGTAGTCTTTGCTGAACTGTATCTTGTAGGGCAGCAAATCTATTTCTCACCCTTGTAATCAGGATGTTACGATTTTCAGGGTTGTCATTTAGATTTGACCAGTCATATGGGGTAGTATTGCAAGACTTCTTTTTGTTTACTCGAAGACTCAATCAAAGTCAAACAGAAACGACGCGGTGGTCTGATGCAACACTGACAAACGAGATGAATGCTCTGCAATTGTTTGCACTAATTTTCCATTTCTTATTGATGATAATATAGTCGAGTTATGCTTTGCTCCCATTTGGAGATTTATGTGTCCATAGCTGACCTGGTCTTTTCTGGTATAGAGTGTTGAGGCATAAGAGATTGTTTTCATTGCAATAGTCTGTTAGCGTGTACGACAAACAAAGACCAGGACGTCCAAACAAGACTTTCATCGACCAACTGATCGATGATACAGGCTGTCGGTATGATGAACTACCTACTGCAATGGCTGACAGAGAAGGATGGAAGAAACGTGTCATGCATAGCCGAGCAAGCTCGACATGATGATGGTGATGTTTGGCTTATACGTCGTTGATAGTGACTGTAAATTCCACACACATAGACCCTTTGTTGACATGTTAAGGTTTTGCATGTTTTTTAAACTTTAAATCTGGTGCAAACGATTTTGCTTCGCTGATGTGTTCGTCGTTTGTATTTTGTTGAAAAAGAATAAGACAAATTTCAGAAGGAAAAAAAAACGTACCAACAACAAACAAAATCTGAAACTGTATAAATCAGATGATTTTGTATTGTTTAAAATCATTGAGATTATACGGCTGTTTCAGTATCCCCCTTTCTCGCCTTTTAGTTGGTCGGCCAGCATGGCACCAGATGTCAGATATCAGACGTCCGCCCTTGCCCCGTAGCTATGTTTCCGCATTCCTCAGTCTAGTGGCAAGGGAAACAGAGGATTAATACTGCGCTGTACAGTGATTAAGCCATTTTATCATCAACTTTGGCGTTGTGTAGAACGAAATTGTGCACACTTTGTCAATTCATTTTTTGGAATCCTTATTGTGTATTTATCATTGACTGAGTGCAGCTATAAATTATTCATTTGGTTATATAGTTTGAGTTTGTGCTTCACTTATAGAGTGTAAGTGAGTGTCGTCATTTCTCACTGTGGGTGTGTGTGTGTGTGTGTGTGTGTGTGTGTGTGTGTGTGTGTTGTGTGTGTGTGTGTGTGTGTGGTGTGTGTGTGTGTGTGTGTGTTTGGTGTTTTGTATTTCATCTGCCTTTCTATACTGGAATTATTTCATGTGAAACGGGAGACAGTACGTGAGTGAAAATATTTTTAAGTTGTTGTTTTCCTGTTGTTGTCTCTTTTGGGTTTTTTTGCTGTTTTGTTTAATTTCTTTTGTCACTTTTTTTTTCGTTGTGTTTTTGTTTTGTTTTGTTTGTTTTGTTTGCTGTTTTGTTTGTTTTTTGTGTATGTTTTTGTTTTGTTTGCTTTTTGTTTGTTTTTTTGTATTTTGTATGTATGTATGTATGTATGTATATGTGTTGTTGTTGTGTGTGTTGTGTGTTGTGTGTGTGTTGTGTTGTGTGTGTGTGTGTGTGTGTGTGTGTGTGTGTGTGTAGAGAGAGAGAGAGAGTGTGTGTGTGTGTGTGTGTGTGTGTGTGTGTGTGTTGTGTTGTGCGTGTGTATCTGTGACGGAAGTGGTAATAAGAACTGGCAAATGGATGTCATGCTGGTTCTGTATTAAAAGACAGTTAGTGTTGAGGCTACGTAAGCCTGTATAGTCAGCTTCTGCATTGTGTATTGTGAGAGAAATCTGTGCCATATCAAAGTGATGGGATACTTACTAAACAAGCGGATAGCAATCCTTGCGGACAACCAAATGCTTATTCGGTAAGTTTGGTGTTGTCCACACACATGCAGCTAACATCTCTGAAAATATGAATGTTGTAAAAGTGCAGGTGCAGAACAGTTTGTCATTTAAATTGGATTTTTTATTTTACATATGTGGTTTTCTTCTGTCAGTCATCTGATTTTGCAAGCAAAACAGCTGTTATATCTATTTTTTTCTGCATGCCTGATATCAGTTTCTACATGAGTCATTCCTGCGTTTGGTTATATTGTTCATATTTCTCTTGGTGAAACTCAGACTTTGTAATTTAATGTTTTTGCAACCTACCCATGTACTACAACGCTATAAAAAGTTAACTGGCCTTGCTACGAGTCTCCTATCACTGACACCTGCGGTTCCCTTTTGACAGCTCAGCGCGTTGCACTCACACACTGCTCTGTGCAGAGTGCTCAACTGGCCAGCTGCCACTTGAGAGTCCACATCTGGTTATCGTTTATCTTCCCCTCCCATCCCCCTCCCCTCCGCTGCTCCTGCTCTCAAACTAAAATCTTGCTCGGGAACAGCCGTGATTATGTCAGGCAGGGTTGTGTTCTGTCACCAGCTCTGTTTTCACTTTTCAGCCAAAACATCATGAGAAAGCTAGAAGAATGGCCTGGGATAAAGGTAGGAGGAAAAATGGTAAACAACATTCGTTACGCAGATGACACCATGCTAAGTGCCGGAAAATGAAAGGGACCTACAGAACCTTGTGAATGTAATAGAAATAGACAGCAAAACTAAAAGACTGGAGCTAAATAGCAAGACAACTATCTCATGGTAATCAGTAAAAAGCAAGAAATCCCTTCATGCAACATAAGAGCATATGGCGCAAATTTGAGACAGGTTGATAAATTTAAATATCTGTAACGGTCATCTCACCATATAGCAGATGCACATCAGAAATAGCCAGCAGAATCGGCCAAACCAAAACAGCATTCATGAAGATGAAAAGCGTTCTTACCAACACATGCTTGTCAGTTAACATCAGGATAAGAGTTCTTGAATGTTTTATAGAACCGATACTGTTATACGGTTGTGAGGCGTGGACAGTCAACACACAAATACAGAACAGGATGGAGGCAGCCGAAATGTGGTTTCTAAGAAGAATTTGAGAGTTCCATGTACAGCAAAGAAAACAAATCAGACAATCTTGAGGAGGAAGACACAAGAAGATGATAGTAAAGAAGATTATGAAAAGACAAGCAACATTTATAGGACGTTGTATGAGGAAAGCGGAATTAAAGCACCTGGTCACAAAATGAAAGCTGGAGGGAAAGAGAACACCAGGTAGACCCAAGGAGAAAATATTGGATAGACTTGCAGGGTGGCTGAGGACAGAGAAGGTGGTAGATATACTTGCAGTGATAAGAGATAGATTCGTATGGAGGGCCATGATTGCCAATGCTGCAGCAGGGCACATTGTATGTGATGAGATTATGGTAATGATGTATATTGTATGGATTAGTAGTAATATACGTCTGGTTTGTAAAAAAATGCTCAGAGTGTACAAGAATGCCTCAGAGTGTGTGACATGTTGTGTGTGTGTGTGTGTGTTGTGTGTGTGTGTGTGTGTGTGTGTGTGTGTGTGTGTGTGTGTGTGTGTGTGTGTGTGTGTGTCTGTGTGTGTGTGTGTTTGTGTCACGGCAGTTCTGTTCATTATTTTCCTCCCTTTTCTTCTCGTTCGGGGACAGGGGTGTTTTGTTGGGTCAGTGCGTGTGGGGTCTTGGCCAACTGAGACAAAACTTACCTGCCCAGTTATGGCTTACCTGGGCCAGTGTGTGTTTTTGCATGTTTTTGCACTGGGGTTGTGAACAGCTTCGTCAACTCGTGTTTGTGGCCTAAATGTGGTTTACGTGGGCCTGTGTGTGTGTGTAAAATTTTTGCGATATTTGCGTTGTAGTTTGTGAATAGTTGTTCTGTCAACCTGGGTTGGTGGCCTAAAAGTTATGATTTACGTGGGTCTGTGTTTTTTGGGCTGCTTTCTGTAAACTGTGGCTCTGTCAGCTTTTTTCTTGGCTTGATGAAATGAAGATTTTCAGTGTAAGAGTGCCCAGTTGGTGTCTGCCCCCCCCCCCCCCTTTCTGCAACGGTCGGTTTGCAGTTAGGGGGTGGTTTCTGGGCCAGTTTCTGGTCAGAGGTTCCGCTTGTAGTTGGACTTTATGTCCTAGGAGTGGAAGAGTTTTGTGTCTGTATAGATGTGTAGCCAGTAGTCAGTTGGTGTATTGGAGCACTCTGCTACAGTCGGTATGCAGTCAGGGGGTTGGGACCAGTTTCTGATCAGAAGTTCCACTTGTAGTTGGATTTTATATCCTAGGAGTGGGAAGAGGTCTATGTTTGGTGGATATGTAACCAGGAGAGAGAGAGAGAGGGAGAGAGACAGAGAGAGACAGAGAGAGACAAAGAGAGGTGGAGACAGAGAGAGGGAGGTGGAGATAGAAGAGTAAGAGAGAGAGAGAGAGGGTGGGGAGAACGGAATAGAGTGAGTGAGAGAGAGAGAAATAGCAAAAGAAAGAAGCGAAAGGAAAGAAAAAGAGAGAAAGGGAAGAGAGAGAGAGACAGACAGAACGACAGACATATAGACAGACATAGAGACTGGTGTGTGTAGGGGGGGGGGGAAGCAGCTAATAAATAAACAGATATATTACGCTCGCTAAGGCCCAAACTATGGAGAGATAGACAACAAAACATACCTATTCACATTCATACAACAATACAATATCTCAAACTTCCTAACAAATTTCTATATTTTCTTACTCATACAACATTTCATCATTTCAAAATGTCCCCATGAGGCAGACATAAGAAGATGATTGATACAGAAGATTAGGAAAAGACAAGTAACATATGTATAGGTCATTTTAGGAGAAAAGGGGAATTAGAGCACCTGGTCACAACAGAAAGCTGCAGGGAAAAAGAACAGCATTTAGACCCAGGGAGAAAATATTGGACGGATTTGCATGGTGGCTGAGTACAAACAGTGTTGAGGATTTGCTTGCGACGACAAGGGTTAGATGCATATGGAGGGCCATGATCGCCAATGTCATGTGGCAGGGCACATGCTGATGATGAAATCAATTTCCCCAACGATGACTGCATTTAGTTCATGACAGCTGACTCACACTGTCCACAATTTAGAAACTTCTTATGGAGCAAAACACTGCTGATGAAAATGCAATCACACAGGGATTCCCAACAGCTTGCAGTCACACAGGGATTCCCAACAGCTGGCAGTCACACAGGGATTCCAACAGCTGGCAGTCACACAGGGATTCCCAACAGCTGGCAGTCACACAGGGATTCCCAACAGCTGGCAGTCACACAGGGATTCCCAACAGCTGGCAGTCACACAGGGATTCCCAACAGCTGGCAGCCACACAGGGATTCCCAACAGCTGGCAGTCACAGGGTTTCCCAACAGCTGGCAGTCACACAGGGATTCCCAACAGCTGGCAGTCACACAGGGATTCCCAACAGCTGGCAGTCACACAGGGATTCCCAACAGCTGGCAGTCACAGGGATTCCCAACAGCTGGCAGCCACACAGGGATTCCCAACAGCTGGCAGTCACAGGGATTCCAACAACTGGCAGTCACACAGGGATTCCCAACAGCTGGCAGTCACACAGGGATTCCCAGCAACTGGCAATCACACAGGGATTCCCAACAGCTGGCAGTCACACAGGGATTCCCAACAGCTGGCAGTCAACAGGGATTCCCAACCAACTGGCAATCACACAGGGATTCCCAACAGCTGGCAGTCACACAGGGATTCCCAACAGCTGGCAGTCACACAGGGATTCCCAACAGCTGGCAGTCACACAGGGATTCCCTACAGCTGGCAGTTCAACAGGATCCTAACACTGGCAGTCACACAGGGAAATCGCCAATGGAGGGCAGCTGGCGCTGCCTCAACAGCAACATGGATGATAAGGAGAGGGCAATCTACGACACCAAAAAGTACACGATGACGAAAACGACAGAGCTGGGATTCCCACACCGTCTGGGGATATTGATATAACTCTTAGATGTACATGCTTAAATGGATACACGGACCGTAGTGTTATAAGGCATTTAACCGAACTACAACACTACAACTTTTCTATCTGAGACAGAAATGACTTCCTCTACACTTCAGGGAGAAAATGCTGGACGGACTTGCAGAGTGGCTGGGGACGAGGAGGGTGGAGGAGATGCTAGGGGCAACGAGAGATAGAGGCAGATGGATGTCCATGATCGCCAACGCCATGCGGCAGGGCACCTGATGATGATGATGACACTTCCCTTAACTCCTTCTGCTAGGAGAGCTGAAACCGAAGTGACACAAACTTCACAACATGGATTGTTAACACTTCAGGTGTTTTTTTATTTTGTGTGTGTATGGGTTTACTTTCAAATTTGAGCGAAACACAACCTCTGCACCAAAACAGGAAAACCACGTCCCACATGAAAACAGCTTTGTACACAGAAAACTGCCCCCCCCCCCCCACCAAACCCTGAAGGGAGAGAGAGAAAAAGAGAGGGAGAGAGAGAGTTGGGACAGACAGACAGACAGACAGACAGACAGACAGAAACAGAAGGAGAGGAGACAGACTTGGGAAGGCAGTGAGGGGAAGAGAGAGGGAAACAGAAGAAGAGACAATTGGATACACACACACACACACACACACACACACACACACAACACACACACACAACACACACACACACACACACACACACACACACACACAAAGAGAAACAGAGATAGAGTTGGGGAAAAAGAAAGAGAGAGACAATCAGGCAGAATTTGGGGGAGAGAGAGAGAGACTTCAGACTTCAGATGGTTTATTCATGTAATAGGCCATTGCCCCTCATGAAGGGGTACTGATACGTAAGCAAAACTATCACTTGGCATCATGACAATCACATCAAACTTACACTGTACATAGACTAGAACATAAATTTCATCATCATCATCATCAGGTGCCCTGCCGCATGGCGTTGGCGACCATGGACTTCTATCTGCCTCTATCTCTCGTTGCCCCCAGCATCTCTCCCACCCTCCTCATCCCCAGCCACTCTGCAAGTCCGTCCAACATTCTCTCCCTGGGTCTACCTGGTGCTCTCTTTCCTTCCAGCTTTCCCGTTGTGACCAGGTGCTCCAAATCCCCTTTCCTCATAAAATGGCTTATAAATGTTGCTTGTCTTTTCCTAATTTTACTTAAGAGTGATCTACTTGTGTCTGCCTCCATCAAGACTGTCTCGTTTGTTTTCTTTGCTGTCCATGGAACTCTTCAACATTCTTCTGAGAAACCACATCTCGGATGCCTCGATCCAGCTCTGGCTTTGCTTGCTGACTGTCCATGCCTTGCATCCATACA
Source organism: Monoplex corrugatus (assembly GCA_030674185.1). Classification (NCBI taxonomy): domain Eukaryota; kingdom Metazoa; phylum Mollusca; class Gastropoda; order Littorinimorpha; family Ranellidae; genus Monoplex; species Monoplex corrugatus. Next base: position 50,914,644 of record JAPXFY010000030.1, on the reverse strand, counting down.
ACAGTATTGGTTCTACATAACATTCAAGGACTCTCTTTCTGATGTTAATTGATAGGCATTTGTTGGTAAGAATGCTTGTCATCTTCTTGAATGCTGTTTTGGCTTGGCCGATTCTGCCAGCTATTTCCGATGTGCATCTGCCGTCTGATGAAATGACCGTTCCCAGGTATTTGAACTTATTAACCTGTGTCAAAGTTGTGCCATTTGCTGTTATTTTGCATGAGGGGGATTTCATGTTTTTTACTGATCACCATGACTTCAGTCTTCCTGCTGTTTAGTTCAAACCCCTTATTTTTACTTTTTATTTCTAGTATATTCAGAAGGTTTTGTAGGTCCCTTTCATTTTCTGCAATTAGCACGGTGTCATCTTCGTGCCGAATGTAACATAAATTTACGTTTGAACAATACTCATACAAATAACAAACCTAAGACATAGATCTAAACGCACTAATCACTTCAGTGAGGATCGACAATACAATATCAGTGTAGTTTAATTTGTACAATAACATATTGTCGTCTCTTAAATGTATAAATACAGATCCATGAAATAATGTGTACACAGTATACATGCAACATGTTCACTGACAGAAAATCAAAACAGACAGAATAAATGATTAATTTGTGTACTGCATCATGACGTTGCTTTTTCTCTAAACTTAAATGCTTTATACAGAAACAAAGATAGATTATATACATCAGATGCGGTTGATGACATCAGTAGCCATTTTAAATAATGAAGGTTGCCTATAATATTTAGATCGAATCACTTTCTCTCGAATATTTTGTAGTGCTGGACAGCAAAGCAAAAAGTGCACTTCATCTTCGTTTGAATTTTTACATAATGGACACAATAAATCATTCTCTCTGTGACATCTATATCTAAAGTAATGGGCGTTAATTTCTGATATGCCAAATCTAAATCTTGCTGTCACATGTTCGAAATGTCTGTCCATGTTCGATGCCATATATAATTTCACTTCACGAGTATTACAAAAAGTTCTGTAAATATTAAATCTGTCACTGCTTTGAACGTGATCGTTCCATTTCTGCCATCCACAGTCAATCAAACGCTGACGAAACTCCCGTATGAATTTATTTAAATTGCCAACACCTTGATTAATCCATACAACACCATATCCATATTCAAACAAACAAGCACGTACATTCGACACCCAGGTGTGTTTACCTTTGGCATCTAAATCATACAGCATATTATAAGCTTTGCGAGGTATTCTATGATTTTCCATCTGTATTAATTTAAACCAGTAACAGATACATCTAACAACAGAGTTTACATATATTGGATATATGTTTGTCTCTCCATATACAAAGTCATTAGGAGTACGCATATCCACTCCTAAAAAAATTATTTAAGGCAAATGTGTGAACTGATTCACAGTGAACAGCAGCTTTATCTAAACCCCATAATTCAGAGCCGTATTGTACAATAGGTTGAATCTGAGAATCAAACAATTCTACAAATAAATAAAAAAAAAATTGTTATTAAGAAAATACAAACGTCGCATTATACTTAATAAGGCATTTTTGGCTCTGCTAGCGAGATCTTTAAATGCACCTGCAAAGCTCAAACGTGTTGAGAACATTATTCCCAAATATTTATACACATTTACCACGGGCATTACATCGCCATCATACGTCCACTTTTCTCTCGCACCCAAATATCCACCTTTCCTGAATACTATAACATTACTTTTAGATAAATTAACCTTTAACTGAAGTGCTGCTGATGCACGTTGTAAACTATTCAACTGTGTCTGTAATCTAATGACTGTTTCTGACATCAAGACAACATCATCAGCAAGCAAAAGTATAAACAATTCGTAAGCATCACGCGTAAAAGTGCACCACTCCTTCCATTTTTAATTACTTCAATCGCTAATTCATTTATAAAAAGAGAGAAAAGCACAGGGCTGCATGCATCACCTTGTTTTACTCCAACTGTGCAATTAATCAATTCAGTCATTTGGTTACCACATCTAACTTTGGATTTCACCATGTCATACATACTTCTAACACACTGATACAGTTTACATTCTCACCGACATATTGTATCATTATATACATGTGCATATGTATTATTCCAGACAAATTTTTAATGAATTGATCATGATTTACTTTCTCCTTATCAGCTTTGTTTTCACATGGAAAAACAACACGAACTGTCACAGGTAAATGATCAGAATCTACTTTCAACTATGGATAACTCACAAAAAATCATATAACAGCGCAAGGAGATAATTTGAAAATATGAAATAATCAACAACATTGCTTCCTGCATCTGATATATATATGTATAGTGACCTTTCAGATCACCTTAACACACACCATTTAAAATACACAAACCTAGAGAAGAGGAACATATTTAATAGCAACTTGCTGTAATTATTCACAACAGAGTCCTCTGAATGTTGATTGGTAATAGGTGACTGACTTTTGCTGTGTACATCAAAAACATTATTTTCAGTAACCTTGAGAGATGTCGGAAGTCCGACTATTCAAGTCACCATTAAGAATAACATAAACATCTTTTTCTAGTAAAAAGTCCATCAAACATTCCTCAAGCACAGTGATTCCATTATCATGATGAAAGTGAGTATAAAATGTAGAACCTTCCGGTTGAATATATAAACAAACATACAAGATATCTTTTTCTATTCCAAAACACTGCTTGTCAATAACAAACAAAGAGAAATTGGTATAATTCATTTCCAATTTTTTCACAAAAGGAAGAAATTCATTCCTTATCAAACAGACTACCCCTCCTGATTGTCTCCCTTGTTTTGATAGTTTGACAGCAGGCTGACAAAAAAGTTTAAACCCTGTAAATACAGTAGTGTAACATTCATCCATAAAAGTTTCTGTCAGACACACAAAGTCAAAACCACGTACAAATAAGACAAAATCTTTATCATCAAGTTTAGATGACAGACCGTTGACATTCCATAGCAAGAAACAGAAGGGACGTTTTTTATTTACACATAGCCTGTCTTGCACGTGGCTGTTCGGACTGCCAGTTGACCGGTCTGTTTCACTATCGGAGCAACATTCACGTGTGCCACTAACACCGTTGAAAGGCGAACGCAAAACCGGCGTTGGACAACTTTGGCTCCCTTACCCATATTTACCAAGCGAAAAACTATATGCAAAATCAGGTCGGCCGTACCCTCATTTGTTGGACTCTTTCAAATTGCCTTGTTCATCAAGAAAAAAAATATATTTTCGTCAATAATAAGATGATCAAATACCATTGTAGCTTTTTTGCCATCGTTCCTTGCCACCTTCAGATGAGAAGAGAGTTTACATCTGACTTCTCTCACTCTGTATGAGAAATCTTCTCCAACAAAGTGTTGGTCCCCATCAGCTTTCTTTTAGATTTGAGAATTTTGACCTTATCCTTATAAAAACAACAGCAAGCAATAATGGGGGAGTCAGGTTTCCCATTCAATCTATGAACTCACTCAAATTCAGTATCATTTGCTATTTCCAGTTTTTCTGTGAGAATGTCCTTTAATTTCTCCTGACATTGATCATTCGTTTCATTTTGTTTTTTTGTTTACTCCATAAAAGATTAAACTGTTGCACTTTAACCTGCATTCAAGGTCATCTGTGTTTATCTCTAGCCGATCAATTTTACCTAACATATCAGAATTTCTTTTCATCAGCTCTTCGTTTTCCTTTCTCAAATTCCCACCTCCTCCCTCAAATCATCACCCCCATCCCGCAGCGTGGTGTACTGTTCCCCAAGTTCCTGAACAGATTTGTCTAAATTATTGAACTTACTGTTCATGTTACTATTCAGTGAGTCCACACTGGCTTTCAAGTCGTTAACGCTGGTGGTCAGTGAGGTCATCATCCCCATCAGCTCTGTTAAGGTCGGTTCCTGGGAAGACGGAGAGGAAGTCGTGTGGCCACTGTCAGCAGAGTCGTTGGACCCAGTAGAAGTTCTCCTTCCCACACTGGTCAGCCTGGTCTGCTTTGATGATGATGGCCAGGGTTCTGCTCCACGTCTTAACATTGTAACAAAAAACTCACCAACAACATCAGTTTCAGGAGCAGTCCTAAGATTACACCATCTAGCCTGCTACGTGGTTTCAATGTGGCGACTTTCATGTAAAAAACATGAAATCCCCTCACGCAAAATAACAACAAATGGCACAACCTCGACAAAGATTAATAAGTTCAAATACCTGGGAACGGTCATTTCATCAGACGACAGATGCACATCGGAAATAGCTGTCAGAATCGGCCAAGCCAAAACAGCATTCAAGAAGATGACAAGCATTCTTAACAACAAATGCCTATCAATTAACATCAGAAAGAGAGTCCTTGAATGTTATATAGAACCAATACTGTTATACGGATGCGAGGCGTGGACAGTCAGCAAGCAAAGCCAGAGCAAGATTGAGGCAGCCGAGATGTGGTTTCTCAGAAGAATGTTGAGAGTTCCATGGACAGCAAAGAAAACAAATGAGACAGTCTTGATGGAGGCAGGCACAGGTAGATCACTCATAAGGAAGATTAGGAAAATGCAGGCAACATTTATAGGCCATTTTATGAGGAAAGGGGATTTGGAGTGCCTGGTCACAACGGGAAAGTTGGAGGGAAAGAGAACACCAGGTAAACCCAGGGAGAGAATGCTGGTCGTACTTGCAGGGTGGCTGGGGATGAGGAGGGTGGGAGAGATGCTAGGGGCAACGAGAGATAGAGATGTTTGGAAGTCCATGGTCACCAACGCCATGCAGCAGGGCACCTGATGATGATGGTGATGACTTTCATGTCCGCCTTCAATTTGGCCCTCTTCGACATGAAGGAAATAAATATCGCATGAAAGGTGCCACAAACAGATCTGAACGAAACCTGTGCTGAAGGCATGGTACTTTATAATATCTCATGCCAAATATCGACACTCCATGTTGTGTCAAAAGCAACGTTGATAACGAGACGTTTCAAAGCGTGACCTTTTACTTCGAGACAGAGTTACGCACCCCAGAGAGAAAGAGAGAGACAGCAAGAGAGAGAGAGAGAGTGAAAGAGAGTGAGAGAGAGAGAGTGGTAGAGAGAGGGAAAGAGAGAGAGAGTGTGTGTGTGTATGAGAGAGAATGAGAGGGAAAGAGAGAGAGAGAGAGTCTGTGTGTGAAAGAGAAAGAGAGAGAGAGAGAGTCTGTGTGTGAGAGAGAAAGAGAGAGAGAGAGAGTTTGTGTGTGTGAGAGAGAAAGAGAGAAAGAGAGAGAGAGAGAGAGAGTGTGTGTGTGTGAGAGAGAGAGACAGAGAGAGAGTGAGTGAGAGACAGAGAAAGAGAGTGAGAGAGAGAGTGGTAGAGAGAGGGAAAGAGAGAGAGACAGAGAGAGAGTGTGTGTGTGAGAGAGAATGAGAGGGAAAGAGAGAGAGAGAGAGTCTGTGTGTGTGAGAGAGAAAGAGGGAGAGGGAGTTTGTGTGTGTGAGAGAGAAAGAGAGAAAGAGAGTATGTGTGTGTGTGTGAGAAAGAGAGAGAGAGAGTCTGTGTGTGTGAGAGAGAAAGAGAGGGAAAGAGAGAGAGAGAGAGTCTGTGTGTGTGAGAGAGAATGAGAGGTAAAGAGAGAGAGAGAGAGTCTGTGTGTGTGAGAGAGAAAGAGAGAGAGAGAGAGAGAGAGTGTGTGTGTGAGAGAGAAAGAGAGAGAGAGAGTCTATGTGTGTGAGAGAGAAAGAGAGAGAGAGAGTCTGTGTGTGTGAGAGAAAGAGAGAGAGAGAGAGAGAGAGAGAGTCTGTGTGTGTGAGAGAAATTGAGGGAAAGAGAGAGAGAGTCTGTGTGAGAGAGAGAAAGAGAGAGAGAGAGAGTCTGTGTGTGGAGAGAGAGAAAGAGAGAGAGAGAGAGAGAGAGAGAGAGTCTCTGTGTGTGAGAGAGAGAGTCTATTTGTGTGAGAGAGAAAGAGAGGGAAAGAGAGAGAGAGAGAGAGAGAGACTGTGTGTGTGAGAGAGAAAGAGAGAGACAGAGAGAGAGAGTCTGTGTGTGTGAGAGAGAAAGAGAGAGAGAGAGAGTCTCTGTGTGAGAGAGAGAGAGTCTGTGTGTGTGAGAGAAAGGGGGAAAGAGAGAGAGAGAGAGAGTCTGTGTGTGTGAGAGAGAAAGAGAGGGAAAGAGAGAGAGAGAGAGAGTCTGTGTGCGTGTGAGAGAAAGAGAGGGAAAGAGAGAGAGAGAGAGAGAGTCTGTGTGTGAGAGAGAGAAAAGAGAGAGACAGAGAGAGAGAGTCTGTGTGTGTGAGAGAAAGGGGGAAAGAGAGAGAGAGAGAGAGTCTGTGTGTGAGAGAGAAAGAGAGGGAAAGAGAGAGAGAGAGAGTCTGTGTGGTGTGAGAGAAAGGAGAGGGAAGAGAGAGAGAGAGAGAGAGAGTCTGTGTGTGTGAGAGAGAAAGAGAGAGACAGAGAGAGTCTGTGTGTGTGAGAGAGAAAGAGAGAGAGAGAGAGAGAGGTGCTAGGTTGTGTGAGAGAGAAAGAGGGAGAGAGTATATGTGTGTGAGAGAGAAAGAGAGAGAGAGATAGTCTAGTGTGTGTGAGAGAGAAGAGAGGAAGAGAGAGAGAGAGTCTGTGTGTGAGAGAGAGAAAGAGAGAGAGAGAGAGAATGTGTGTGTGAGAGATAAATGAGGAAAGAGAGAGAGAGTCTGTGTGAGAGAGAGAAAGAGAGAGAGAGAGAGTCTGTGTGTGTGAGAAAGAAAGAGAGAGAGAGAGAGAGTCTGTGTGTGTGAGAGAGAAAGAGAGAG
>JAPXFY010000030.1:50897895-50905395 GCA_030674185.1 Monoplex corrugatus | reverse complement strand
ACGCTATATATAGCTTGCAATTTAATCCAAATTGCTTCAGAATAGCTGCTAAAAATGTTGACATATAGTGTAATGTGGGATAGTTCTCCTTAAACCCTGCTTGATGTTCACCAGCCATAGCCATTTTGGTAATCAGCTATTAATGACAGAATTACGTAATTTGTGCTGATGTCAAATAAACATATACCTCTGTTTTTGTGTGTGTGTTCTCATCAATGGCACTTACTCTTGACCTGCATACCTGACCTGTGGTGTTCCACAAGGATCTGTCATTGGCCCTGTTCTTTTCACTCTTTACACCTCCCCCCTGTCCACCATCATCAACTTCCACTCTATAAAACATCACTTATGTGCTGATGACACCCAACTTCAAGACAGTGACTCACCTGACAATATACAGCACCTCTTGACTCGCACCACTGAGTGTTACTCGGACATTAAGAACTGGATGACATACAATAAATTTCAGCTTAACGACGACAAGACAGAAGCTATCCTCATTGGCACCCGTCAGAAACTTTCTCAGCTGCCTCCTCTTTCTCTCCCATTATGTAACACATCAGTCCTAATTTCTGATTCAGCTAAAAACCTTGGTGTCTGCCTTGACTCTACACTCTCCATGAACAACTTTGTTTCTCAAACTGCCAGATCTTGCTACTATCACCTCCATCGTATAAGCCTGATCAGGAAGTATCTCTCTGTCGAAACAACTGCAAAACTCGTTCTCTCCTTCATAATGTCTCACATTGACTATTGCAATTCACTCCTGTCTGGTCTTCCTGCCTCCACCATTCACATCCTACAGCGCATTCAAAACAATGCTGCACGCCTTGTACTCAAAAAGAAAAAAGCTGACCACATATCTCCTCTCCTGGCACAACTTCACTGGCTCCCTGTATCAAAGCGCATACAGTACAAACTAGACACCATGTGCTACAAAAGCCTCAATAACGCAGCCCCCAATTACCTGTCAAGCCTACTTGAGATCTATGTTTCCTCACGTACCCTCCGCTCTGCCTCCGATCCTCTAACTTTTCACTTTCCACGCACTAAGCTCAATACCTATGGTCCACGAGCCTTCTCTGTTTCTGGTCCACTCTCCTGGAACAAACTTCCTCTCTCAGTCTGTCAGCAACCTACTTTTGTCTCCTTCAAGTCCGCTCTCAAGATTCACCTTTTCTCCTCTGCATAAAATCCTGACCTCATTCAACCCCCTCTTCAGCCTGTCTCCTCTCGGAGGGGAATCACATTGTAATATATAATTGTATATAATATGCTCTCTATAATTTTCCATTGCTTTTATTCTTTCTCCCCATTTATAGCCATGCGTGCGTGTGTGTGTGTGTGTGTGTGTGTGTGTGTGTGCGCGCGTGCGTGCGTGCGTGTGTGTGCGTGCGTGCGTGCGTGTGTGTCTGTTTCAGCGTTTAGATTTGATTTTATCAAGATTTTGCGCTATATAAATATTGTAATTAATTAATTAAAATTAACGTCTACTTTCTTGTGTAATGCCAGCAAGATAGATTTTGTTATGCCATTAGGATATACACATTTATCAAACATATTACTGGATAATTTTGTATAAAAACAAAAACAAAAGCGGTACAATTAAGTCCTTAGAATACTCAAAGACATTATGGGTGAATACTGGGACTTGTGTGGTTCTAACAGGTTTCCTGGAGTGAGCGCTATTTTTGTTTGTTCTCTAAAGAGAGAGAAAGAGAGAGAGAGAGACAGAGAGACAGAGAGTGACAGAGAGACAGAGAGACAGACAGAGACAGAGAGAGACAGACAGAGACAGAGACAGAGAGACAGAAACAGAGACGGAGACAGAGACAGAGAGACAGAGAGAGACAGAGGCAGAGACAGAGATAGAGTCACATAGAGAGAAAGACAGAGAGAGAGAGAGAGAAGCAAGTACAGAAACAGAGAGACAAAGAGACAGAGAAAGACAAAGGGATACAGAGAGAGACAGAGATAGAGCCAGAGAAAGAGAAAGACAGAGAAAGAGAGAGAAGCAAGTACAGAAACAGAGAGACAAAGAGACAGAGAAAGACAAAGGGATACAGAGAGAAACAGAAAGAGACAGAGAGATTGGGACAGAGAGAAATAATAGAGACAGTGGGGAAGCCACAACAGACTTACGTGTCCAGGGTCAGGAAGCACAACCAAATAAGCACAGTACTAGTCCCTCAGAAAGACTCCTGACCAGTACAGTCCTACACCTTTAAGTATTAGCGGACTTACTGATGTGGTCTGTTCCCTTCTTTCTTCATGTGGAAACTGTAAACAATTAAGAGATTTTGTTGCTTATTTTTGATTTCCATTAGTACAAGAAATGGGGATTGACAGAAGGTAAATAGAAAGAGATAGATAGATAGACAGACAGATGGATAGATAGATAGATAGATAGATGGATAGATAGATAGATAGATAGATAGATAGATGGATAGGTAGATAGATAGATAGATGGATAGATAGATAGATATATAGATATATAGATAGATAGATAGACAGATGGATAGATAGATAGATAGATAGATAAATAGATAGATAGATAGATAGATAGATAGATAGATAGATAGAGAGACAGAGAGATAGATATATAGGTAGGTAGATAGAGAAAGAGAATGAGAGAGTGAAAGAGAAAGAGAGATATAGAGAGATGGAGGGAGAGAGATAGAGGTAGGGAGAGAGGAAGTGGGGGGCTGGATAGATAGAAAGTAAAAGACAGAGACAGAGAGAGGTAGAGAGAGAGAGAGAAAGAGAGAGAGGGAGAGGGAGAGGGAGAGAGGGGTGCGGGAGGGGGTGGGGATAGACAAATAAAGGTGGTTAATTAAATAACAATTGAGTAATTAGTGTGCGTACCAGAGTGAATGTGTGTGTGTGTGTGTGTGTGTGTGTGTGTGTGTGTGTGTGTGTGTGTGTGTGTGTGTGTGTGTGTTTGTGTGTTTATTAGTATTATATATTTTTTTTTTAATCATATATATACATATCTGTGTGTGTGATATACATGTGTGTGTGTGTTTGTTTGTGTGCTTGCGTGTGTGTACAGATATGTGTGCGCAATATATATATATATATATATATATATATATATATATAAGAATTATATGTATATACATATATACATATATATATATATATGTGTATATGTATATGTATATATATATGTATATATATATATATATATATATATATATATATACTAATAAACACACACACACACACACACACACACACACACACACACACACACACACACACACACACACACACACTGGCTGTGTATATTTGCGTGTATGTATTTAAGTGAGTGTGCACACAGATAAACAGACAAACTAGCATATTGTATACACATGGGGCTCTTTGTCTGCGCAATTAGCTAACATTTTTTAAATCTGTATACTAATGGGACATTCTCCGTAGCTTGAGTTGCAGCAAATCAATCATTCAACAAGCAAAAGCTATAAAGACTTGAGTCTATCAACACATTATTTTTCCTTGAGCTAGCATTGCTTTGTTGTATCTTAATGATCAGATCCTGTAATTGTGAACGTCTTAAAGTTGCATTCACTATTACGCTCAGTAGCACTTTTCGCTATACCTATTTACTGTGTCGTGGGTTGAGTATTTTAGTGATCTTTATCAGGATAACTATGCCTCTGAAAATAGTAATTCTGCATACGTTGGTCTACAATTGCCTCAGTTTGCTCTAATTCTGAACACACTTGTGTAAAGTTGTCACCCTTTGCTCTAATTCTGAACACGCTTGTGTAAAGTTGTCACCCTTTGCTCTAATTATGAATACGCTTGTGTAAAGTTGTCACGCTTTGCTCTAATTATGAATACGCTTGTGTAAAGTTGTCACGCTTTGCTCTAATTATGAATACGCTTGCGTAAAGTTGTCACGCTTTGCTCTAATTATGAATACGCTTGTGTAAAGTTGTCACCCTTTGCTCTAATTGTGAATACACTTGTGTAAAGTTGTCACCCTTTGCTCTAATTGTGAACACACTTGTGTAAAAATGTCACGCTTTGCTCTAATTATGAATACGCTTGTGTAAAGTTGTCACCCTTTGCTCTAATTCTGAATACACTTGTGTAAAGTTGTCACCCTTTGCTCTAATTGTGAATACACTTGTGTAAAAATGTCACGCTTTGCTCTAATTATGAATACGCTTGTGTAAAGTTGTCACGCTTTGCTCTAATTATGAATACGCTTGTGTAAAGTTGTCACGCTTTGCTCTAATTATGAATACGCTTGTGTAAAGTTGTCACGCTTTGCTCTAATTATGAATACGCTTGTGTAAAGTTGTCACGCTTTGCTCTAATTCTGAACACACTTGTGTAAAGTTGTCACGCTTTGCTCTAATTCTGACTACGCTTGTGTAAAGTTGTCACGTTTTGCTCTAATTCTGACTACGCTTGTGTAAAGTTGTCACGATTTGTTGTAATTCTTAACACGCTTGTGTAAAGTTTGTCAAACTTTACTGCAATTCTAATACTCTTATGTAAAGTGAGGTTAATTAATATATGATTTTGTAAAACTATGAAATACATCAGAGGATATCCTCTAAATTTCACACGTATGGTCTGTTCTTTCTCTTTCTCCTGTCCATGGTTTTGTTAATAAGTTCAAATACCTGGGAATGGTCATTTCATCAGACGGCAGATGCACATCAGAAATAGCTGGCAGAATCGGCCAAACCAAAACAACATTCAAGAAGATGACAAGCATTCTTACCAACAAATGCCTATCAATTAACATCAGAAAGAGAGTCCTTGAATGTTATATAGAACCAATACCATTGTACGGATGCGAGGCGTGGACAGTCAGCAAGCAAAGTCAGAGTAGGATCGAGGCAGCCGAGATGTGGTTTCTCAGAAGAATGTTGAGAGTTCCATGGACAGCAAAAAAAACAAACGAGACAGTCTTGATGGAGGCAGACACAAGTAGATCACTCATAAGGAAGATTGGGAAAAGACAAGCAGCATTTATAGGCCATTTTATGAGGAAGGGGGATTTGGAGCACCTGGTCACAATGGGAAAGCTGGAGGGAAAGAGAGCACCAGGTAGACCCAGGGAGAGAATTCTGGACGGACTTGCAGAGTGGCTGGGGATGAGGAGGGTGGGGGAGATGCTGGGGGCAACGAGAGATAGAGATGGTTGGAAGTCCATGGTCGCCAACGCCATGCGGCAGGGTACCTGATGATGACGATGATGATGATGGTCTGTTCGGTACAGTTGCCACATCACTGTATGCATGACTCACCGTCACCGATCCCTTAGACTGGCCGTCCGTCAGGGCGCCTCCGAAGACTTAACAACAACCTTTCTCCAGTCTACACTACATGTACAATAAATGGGTGCCCAGTCACTATATACACTGTGTTTGTGTATACTACCTTGTAGTCAGAAAGTCAACTAGTTACACTAGTTACATTTTTGACTTTGACACATTTGATATTCAATACTCACTGTGCTCATATCATCTCACTAGATTTACTCATTAATGGTTTACTTGCAAAGCGGAATGACTAATTATGGTCAAGCGTATAACATTGTCTATGTGATCAGCTGCTCTAATTGTTTTCAACTGTACATTGGTGAAACTGGACACACCCTTGATACACGTTTCAAGGAACACTTGGCTGATATCCAACATTAAAGACATACAACTGTCTCAAATCGTTTCAATCAGTCGGACCACTCAATCAACAACATACGAGTGAAAGGTCTGTGGTTTCTATACAGTAACAGCACCATAGACAGGAAAGACAGAAAATCCCATCTTATAGATGCACTTGGAACGCGCTAGCCACATGGCCTCAATGACGAACCATAAAGATTTCCTCAACAGAATTCAGTATCATGCCACTTCATGTACTTTTATCTGGACATGGCTCTGTGTGCATGTACTTTTACCTTGGTGTGTATGTGTGTGCGTGTGTACATGTATATATTCACTTGAATGTATAGGCATAACCTTTTTGTCCCTCATGTATAATTTATGTTTACACTGCTTGAATGATTTAATGCATACAGTTGTCTTCTTTTAATGTGCCCTTGAGTCAATGTATGTTTTACCTCGCTGATGATTTACTGAAATAGACCATATTTTCATCATTTTCCCATTCCAGTGAGGTCTTGGCTATGCGGCTGCACATATGCTTGTTTATTTTTATTTCTATTTTAAATTGAATCTGTTGAATTCTCCTTTCATAAGACAGGCCCAGCCACTTCTGACTAATGGTTATTTTTCTCCAGGGACTCCATTTTTAACTACAGCCATTTGGCTGTTGGTTTAGGATGTTTTTCTTCTTATTCCAAGGTCAGACCGGATTCGTTGCACTAGGCACGATCCATTTGAAGACCCCACTGGAAAAACCAGATAAGTCACAAAAAAGTGAAACAGAGAAAATCACATTTTAAACTTCAAAGACTCATAGCCCTCTTAGCAATGATGATAGTGTCTTGAAAATTTCACACGATTGTTTCAGGTATCCATGGTTACTGATATAAGTATCTTAGCTTCGTAGGTATAGTTTAATGGTGTTTTGTAGTTACGTAATCTTATCATGTCATAATTTGGACTTATCTGTTTTTTCCATTGTTTTTATTCTTTCTCCCCATTTATAGCCGTGTGTGTGTGTGTGTGTGTGTGTGTGTGTGTGTGTGTGTGTGTGTGTGTGTGTGTGCGTGGGTGCGTGTGTGTGCGTGCGTGCGTGCGTGTGTGTGCGTGCGTGCGTGCGTGTGTGTAAGTGCGTGCGTGTGTGTTTCAGCGCTTAGATTTGATTTTATCAAGATTTTGCGCTATATAAATATTGTAATTATTATTATTAATAATCATTGAACATTCCTTCAAAATCTGTAAATAGCTAAACATACAAGGAAATGTTTGTAAAGCTGCTTTGTAGAGAAATGATTAGTAGATTATAAGATTTTCATGTTTCAAAGTATTTTAAGTAATTTTACACAACACGTGAACATAAATTGTATTGATTTTATCTAAAAATTTGAAAATGGTTTTTACAAGTTTTGCAACGGAGTCTGTGCGACTAGAGCACCTTAGTTCATGTTTTAACACCTTTTTTTAAGGGAAAGTGTTCTTAATATCAATGGAGTTTCACTTTTTGTAGGCCTACCATCTCTTGCCTACCATAGCACACAAAATAAAGCCATCAAGTTCATCAGGAGGTTTTAGTCTCCATGGTCACTTGTGTCAGTGTCACACAGTTCTTCTGTATCCTGGATAGGAGCAGTCTGAAGATCGTCAAAGAAAGCAATATTTGATGGTTTGCAAAGCATTTTCAGAACTTGCAAATCACTGTAATTTGCCTTGCTGATTTGAAGTGGTCCTGTGTAGGAACGTGTCAATGATGTTGTTGGAAGAGTTGTTTCCTTTTTTCCAGTTTTGACAGGTTGCTTGAGACCCACACTTTCAAAGATGCCCTTGTAACTGTTCCTGTACAGCATCAGCTTTGGTCTTGTTTGTGAGA
>JAPXFY010000030.1:50832895-50892895 GCA_030674185.1 Monoplex corrugatus | reverse complement strand
GTCATTAGTTGGTGTACATAATTGTTCATTCAAACTTTCCTGAATTGAAAATGAAGATGTTTTAAATAAAAAACGACGATGACACAGACATATACAAAATGTACAGATATAACAACAAGGTTCTTACTGTTTTCTGCCCTGATATGAAATTGTGATCAGTTTAAAACCCCTCCAGTGCCAAAGTGTAAAATAAAGAGATGAATCGCCTGTGCCACAGAGTTTTAAACGTCTTGACTTACAGTAAAATTTTAGAAAAATCATATCTCTTCATCCAGCCAGTAATCCCCACAACACTATAGATTGTCTTGTTCAATATACTTTACAACACACCAGGAGCGGCAGTCCTTTCGTTTTTACGATCGCCAGTGATAGTAATGTCACCTTGACTCTTATCTAGGTCAAGTCCGACTTCGGACATCAACATCGAAATATCGCCTTCATGCGCCAAATTATCGTCATCTTTCGCTCTTATCGAGTGAATCAACAGACTGCAAATCAGAATCAGCTCCACAAGTGGTGATTTCTGCAACTTCTGTATAAGTTGTTTTTTGGGTCTGATCGACGCTCGGTGTCGAAGTGAATTCGTCCGCCATTGTTTGCAGTCGCTGAATAGTAATCAGCTGTAGAGAGTCACCTTTTTGATCGCACGAGCGGAAAAGACCATAAAACGTCACAATTACATAATTACCAGCTATTTATACAGAGAATCCTGAAGTTTTCGTCGATATCTCACAGGTCACTGAAAGTGTTGGAGGTTTTTGGCTAAAAATAGGAAAGTTCGCCGACCGAATATTCGGTCTGTGGCGCTGGAGGTATATGTTTCTTCCAACCGAATATTCGGTCGGAAGCAGTGAACAGGTTTTAACCAAGTGATATCCCCACATAAACAGACATCAGTCTTTGTCCTCTGTCAGGAGGGGTATCCATAATTTGTCTTGACTGTCTTGTGATAAAACGTTTGGAATGTCTTTGAACAGCGTGCGTTTTTAGATACATAGTTTCAAGTTATTCCCCGAGTTAACATGGCTGATGAAGCTGCATTTCTGAAAATATGTGATGCAAACTCTCCAAATCCCACATTTGGAGGACATTCCACATCAATATTGCCATTGTGTCTTTGGATGCAGCTTCATTGGAAACTCGTTTCCGCTGATTCTCAAGTAGTCAACTATTTAAACTCTGAGCAGACATCAGGCAGTAAAGATTTAAAGTGAGACATTTTACTGATAACTCTGGATTGGGATTTCGCTGTCTAAAGTAATTGAAAAATATACTCACAGTCCATATATATACTTGCACTGATTTTGGCGTTCTTCTTTCAAACACTTTTTTTTCGTAAACCTAACCTGCCCCTTCAGACCTGCAACCTATTTCTTTACAACAGTTGTACCGAGTGCACTATAGCATAGTCCTGTTTGTACAAGTCTGCTAGAAATTCTAACATGACACTCGTAGAGACTGGAAAAGGATTGACACTTCATGCAAAATAATATTATCCACCTTCCAACATATGACTCAAAGTTTTCGTCTTGTCTGCCTGTGGGAATCACACGTGTCTCCATAAATACTTTATGCTTGGACTGATTCCCATATAATATCACTGCCAGCAGTTGGAGGATTATTTCAATATGGAGGCACATAGAGTATTGGGATAAGTGATGAGTTACAATTCTCTTTTTCCTTGTTGGTTGGGCTACGAAGTTGTCAATCAGGAGTTATAATATCTGTGGGCACCCACAGGCTGTAGGCTAATGCGGAATGATGGGGATCTCTTTTGAAAGTTGATGGTCAATTTTTTAAGATATTCTGGACAACACTGACAGGGGGGAAAGCACACAATTTCAGTTTTGACCAATTAGGGATGAAGGCATTCACTGCTAAAGCATCTGGATCTGGTTGTCAGGCCATAGATGTAAACTGTTGACTTCAACGCAAAGCTGATAAATCAGTTTCTGGCAGTCCCAATAGTCTTCTCAAAGTTTTTTTCATATTGACATTAATGTCCATTGTGTGTTGTCATCATATTTTCTTACAAGCATCTGCTTTCACATTTACCTTTCCTTGGATATGTATTGCCAACATCCAAATGTTTCTGTCTTTGCACCGAATCTATAATTTTTGTAGTTTTGTTACGCATTTCAGAGCACGAACCAAACCCTTTTTTCAGATACTCAAATAATGTCATTGTGTGTACATTAATAGGTTTAGGCACCTGCTATAAAATTCTATGCTCGCGAAGATTTTCCAGACATATTCTACATTTAATAGTTCAACACATTGATATCAAACTATATTTTTGATTGTGTCCAGCTGTCCATTGCCGCATACCACATATTGCTTCCCATCCACAAAAGATGAAGTGTCATATGTGATTTGCAAAATGGATTCCTGCTTTTCTAATACAAACGCTGCTGTTTTGCATTATGTCTACCAGGACAGACCATTTCTGGCCTTCGTTTGATAGTGACACGTTGACTTTGAAACAGCCATTACTCAGTTTAAGTGCTAGATATTTCTCATGTTCCAGGTGTTTGCTTTAAGTGGGCTCCGATACGTTATCAGGAAAGGAGGCTACCAACTGGCCTATAACTTTGGTAGTTACGTATCTGTTATCTTCTCTTAGTTTTCAAACCCTTACATACTGTTGCCATTTTTTGTGCTTTCTTTTCTGGTAAAAAGACAGTCGTGTTACTGGAATTTACACAGAACCCTAGATTTTTCATCCTTTTGTGGGTGCTAGCACAGACTGTTCAAACTGTGCAATGAATACAAGAGATGTAAATACGGTTGTTGTCTGTTCAATGTTGTCTTTTCAGTCCTCTCTAATAGCCCGTAGAAATAGCTATCATCAATGAAACATGCTGAAAGTGACTTCTGAAATGAGCAAAAATATGCTCGAACAATGTTGTAAAATATCCTGGACAATACGAATGTCTGTTTGGCAGATACGTATAAACGTTTGTGAATACAACTGTCCATTCCATTTAAACTTCAGGTACTTTCTGAATAACACCACCACAGGCACAGAGTTATCTGCGTGCCTGAAATCAACGTAAGCCATGTATAGATTTCTGTGCATTGTTTTTGTAGCAGACTGTAAACTTTCCATTGTAAAATGCTCATCATCATCATCATCAGGTGCCTTGCCGCATGGCATTGGCGATTATGGACTTCCATCTGTCTCCATCTTTTGTTGCCTCTAGCATCTCTTCCACCCTCCCTGTCTTCAGCCACTCTGCAAGTCCGTCTAGGATCTTCTTCCTGGGTCTACCCAGTGCTCTCCTTCCCTCCAGCTTTCCCGTTGTGACCAGGTATTCCAATTCCCCTTTCTTCATAAAATGGCCTATGAATGTTGCCAAATGCTCATACGAGATATAGTCTTCAAATTGTTTCAATTTTAGAATCAGTATGTATGTTTCGTCTGATTTAGGGATCAGAAACATTGGTGGAATAAGTTCACCTGCTCCCTGGCTGGAATTTACAATAACTCTCGATAACAATTTTTCAATGTCTTTATTATCTTCTTGGCAATGTGTCCCTTGTAATACACCCCTTCCCCCATCCCCCTTTAGTTTTTGACGCATAGTCAAAACATCAAGGGATCACAAGCCAATTCCTTCTATTTTGACAAAACAAGCTTCGCTTTCTTTGTCTACCTCGAATGGCATTTCATTTTCGTGACACAGATTTCCTCCATTCCCATTTCTTGTACAATGTATGGGGGTGGAAGTATCCCTTTCTCTGCAAACAAGAGTGTGACGTGATCTGCACTAAGGTTTGTTGCCAATCAGTAGCAGAAGGGGACTGTTTCAAGTCATTTCCGAACAAGAGGTCTCTCAGTGTCAGTTGATGCTAGTAGTAGTAGTGGTAATAGTAGTAGGCCTCCCTCGGTCATGGCTGACCATGGACAAAGTACATCCGTTCTAATGTCTAGATGGGCTGTCTGATTGGTCCAAGCAGCGTCGCCTGTGACTGTAGAGACCAATGCGAGAGAGGCGGTCTCTGTCGCAGCGGTCGCGTGTGTATGCTGATGCTGGTCTGTTGGCTGTCATCTCTTTTCTGCGGACTCGACTGCAAGACAAGGTGACCAACACCGAAGTCCTGACCCGCGCTGGCCTCCCAACCATGCATACCATGATGAGACAGCTTCGGCTGCGCTGGTTGGGCCACGTTCGCTACATGGAAGATGATCCACGGCCAGTTGATGCTAGTTTTAGGTATTTCCTATTCATTCCTGACCTTTTCAAGTTTGTTTTCCTGTGCATAAGCAGTTTATACGATGTCTTGAAAAATAAGTAAATAAGTGCCACTGACTTTGTCACATTTTGTAACACTTCACTGCTTTCCCTGTTATTTCTTTTTTTTATTTAATTGCGTGCTACATTTGAGAGAGCACAGCTCGCTCTGACCAGCATTTTCCTTTTTACTCAGTTTGAATTCTCAGATCATTTGTTTTGGCTGACCGTTCAATCATTGACCAGAATTTGGGATGTACCTCGTGGATGTAGGGATTCCAGTTTGTTTGTTTCTTTCTTTCTTTCTGTCTTTCTTTGTTTTTGTCATTTGGGGGGGGGGGGGGGGGGGCAAGGGGGTGGGAGGGGTTCTAACCTACTTTTTTTTCCTTGGAGCCTCTCCTCTGTTAGTTATCCTTGCTTCATCTTTTCAACAATGACCGCCAGCGGTGCATACATCTCAGGATCGGTTTTGCTATCTCTACTGTAAGCCTGCTCAGTAAGTGAAAGTGCATTATTCTCATCTGCTTGACAATTCTTTGTTTCGATGAAACTTTGCAAATGATCACAAAACTACCACTCATATCTCCACGATTCCTTTTATTTCCCTTTGCACTTATTTCATTTGATATGATTCATTACTGGATGTGTTACCCTAATGACAGCTATTTTCTTATCTATTCTTCTGTGTGCAACAGTCTTTCTCAAAGATGCTACATTTTAAAACGTGTGTGCTTTTATTTCTTCCTAACTCAGTAATGCCTCACGTCAAGACATGCTTTTTGGATTTTTTCACTGTCATTTTGAGAGGAGTTTTCAGCAATATTCGTGTTGATTAATTTGTTATCAACGTAGAGAATATCATCTTCCTCCATTCTGCCATTGTCAATTCTTTAGGGTGACTGGCCAATCAATTGCTTGATTCTGTTCTCTTGAAAAAATGCCAACCAATCAATAAACAAACGAACTAAACATTAAACAAGCAAACAACAAACAACTGTCAATATGTTATATAAAGGTGATTATTATAATTTTAATCAAAACAGACCAATCAACTTTTAACCCAAGATGTGCACATTTTAGGCAATTTAAGAAGAGGATCGCGGATAAGCTCATATGTCAGCGGTTGCAATACATACTGTGGCTGACCCATGCATGCACGCTTCACATGTCATGTAGTTTCGTTAAACAACGAGAAAGGAATCACACTACGAAGACTTTTTTAAGGCATTTTTCACTGGCTCCGTCGACAGGGCTTCCAGTCTTTTAAGCTTTACATAGAAATTTAACAGATCAACTGAGGAAATGGCAAGTTTGAATTACGCTCCACATTCTTGACAAAATGCATTCATTGATTTGATAGATGATGGAGCTGTGATTACTTCATTGCCATTATAGTCTCATGAAGAATTTGAAGAATACTGTGATGAAGAAATAAGCTTACTGGGAATTAGAAGAAATGTGTTCGTTCTTCTTTATCTTGATTGTATGGCCAGCTGATACAGCTCTCTCTCTCTTTCTCTCTCTCTCTCTCTCCTCTCTCTCTCTCTCTCTCTCTCTCTCTCTCTCTCTCTCTCTCTCTCTCTCTCTCTCTCTGTAATGTCTGTGTTTGTGCAGGTGTGTGAAAAAGGCATTTGCTATCACTGGATTAACATAAACAAACAAAATAAATAAAGCAAAACAAAACAAGAGGAAGGAAGGCAGGGGAGGAGCAGAAGATAATCACCCAGATATGATTAAGTCTGTTTTGAAAGTGATGTAGACCTAAGTACTTAGGTCTTTACCTTTTAATCCTGGAAGGCAAACTGTACGATGTTTATTTCGACTTCCTTACTGTGGGACTGTGCATTAGGATCAATATATCATTTCTTTCATCTATTATGATTATCGCTTTCTTTAGAATCCATTGATAAATGACCAAACATCCTTGTTGACCTTAGTAAACTGGTTTTGGAAAGTTTAACTTTGACATTTGCCTGTCTCAAGAAAGCTCGTAGACATATATATTGGTACATTATCTATATCTATATCATCATCATCAGGTGCCTTGCCACATGGCGTAGGTGATCATGGCCTTCCATCTGTTTCTATCTCTTGTTGCCTCAAGCATCTCCTCCACCCTTTTTATCTTCAGCCACACTGCAAGTCCGTCCAATATCTTCTCCATGAGTCTACCTGGTGCTCCCTTCCCCTCCAGCTTTCCCGTTGTGACCAGGTGCTCCAATTCCCCTTTCCTCATAAAATGGTCTACATATGTAGACTGTCTTTTCCTAATCTTCCTTCTGAATAATCTTCTTGTATCTGCCTCCATTAAAACTGTCTCCTTTGTATTCTTTCCTGTCCATGGAACTCTCAACATTCTTCTGAAAAACCATATCTCGGCTGCCTCAATCTTGTTCTGGCTTTGCTTGTTGACTGTCCATGCCTCACAACCGTATAACAGTATTGGTTCTATACAACATTCAAGAACTCTCTTTCTGATGTTAATTGATAGGCATCTGTTGGTAAGAATGGTTTTCATCTTCTTGAATGCTGTTTTGGCTTGGCCGATTCTGCTGGCTATTTCTGATGTGCATCTGATGTGCACGTCTGGTGAAATGATCGTTCCCAGGTATTTAAACTTATCAACAGGTTGATATAAATCCTTATTCATCTCGACTGACCTCTTTATGATAGTTCTTACGATGTATATGGAATTAATAGTTCCTTTCCATTCCACAAATCCACACTGTTATTCTGCTAGTTTTCTTTTGATTCTATTCCTTGTCCTCATCATGATTATTCTTAACAGAATTTTTGTTACATGTCCCTGTCTTCTTTGGAAGTGCAATGAAAATTGATTCTGACATATCTTTGGGGATTTTTCCAGTGTCGTGAATTTCATTTAGGAGGACTGTTATTTTTTCTATGTCAAATTCCTCCAGGGCTTCAATCATCAGTAGTAATGTTGTCTGGTCCTGGATCTTTTCCTGGTTTCATCATTTTCAGTGCTGCTCTAACTTCATCTTTCATTGTGGGTGGTCCTTCAAAGTTCTTTTTAATAATGTGTTCTTCGTTTCTGTCATCCTCAAAAGGTCTTTAATATACTCTCCCCATCTGTCCAGTATTTTGTCTGAAGTAATACGTAATAAATTTAACGTACATTTTCAAAACGAATTCAGTGCTCTGGAAGACGTTGGTGACACACTTCGTTGCAGGCTACTCACTTCGCTATCATGTTTAGTTCAGGGGCTACCCTACACCCTTAGCAGTGCCTCACCCTGCTCCGCTGCTGCCACCGGACAGCTGGCCCTTGTTGTTCTCTATTGTGGCATGTTTACCAAAGTTTATGGTCTGTGGTTCCTAAACCTGACTTACAGTGGATGTGATATTTATGTATGTGCTTGTTGGACATTTCTTCTGTACTATGTGAAAGTTTGACTTTAACGTTATAGAGGAGTTGAAAAGAAGTGTGTGATTGTATAGTTTGTGCTTTAAAGCATGTGCTACTGCAAGTAATATCACGGCACGGGTCTAGCCATGATGGAAGGAGAAAAACATTTAGACAGTGACCATGCCTTTCGTCTCAATTCTTCATGTAGAGTTTGTGGTGAGAAGTCAAAAAGGAACCGTGACTTGAACCACCCAAAGTTGTGCAAAAACTATGCTTTTGACATGGAAAATGTTTATGGTTTAGTTGTGTCTAATGACTCAAGCAGTACACACACTACAACACTTTGCACAAAATGTTACACACGGCTGTTGAGACTAAAGAACTCATCATCACCATCTGAGCAAACAGTAATATCAGCCAAAGAGGCTACACAGAAATGTGCTATGTTGTGGACACAACCTTTTGATCCATCAGTTGAAGTCAATGACTGTATTGTGTGTAAAACCTTTTTCAGTCAGAACACAGCTGGTAGACCGTCCAAACCCAAACGTGGTATCCCCCAAAATGTACCAGTTACAAACGCCACCACAAGTAGCGACTGTAGTGACATTGATGTCAGGTTAGATTGTTCATTCCAGTCTCCTTGCACATCGACTGCTGAAAAGGATCACACTTTTGACAAAAATGCAGATCAAAATCCAAAGACAAATACAGAAAGTGCCCCCCCCCCCCCCCCCCCCCCCCCCCTATCACTGTGCCCAGTTGATGAATTGAAACTTCCGCTTACAAAAGAGGAAGAAGCATATTTCACCCACATCTGTACGTTGAAAATGGAAAGCTCAGGTGACAAAATTACTGTAGAGTGCGAAACTGGGACCCAGCCATTTGTGCTGAAAAAGTGGTGAAACCCAGAAAAAAATTCAGCAGAGGCAACCGCGCCCTTGAGGAAAAAGAGAGAAAAAAGGAGCTAGAGAAAATCAGACAAGATGTTGCTGGCAGCTCACAGGATGACACAGTCAAACAGCACAGCACTCAAATTCGCCTCAAATCTCCCAAAAGCAAGAGAAAGGTCCTAGAGACATCAGGGTATAAAAAAGCTCATATCACATCAATGCAAGGGCTGAAACTGAGAACAGAGTGTTCATTGAGTTGGTCACAGTAGAGAGAAGTAAGAAGCCATTTGAGGGGTGTAAACGTTTCCCTGGATCGTGAAAACAAAGAACGAAACCTCCAGGAGAATGCAATCAGCGGTAACATCACCATCATGAAGAAAACCCTAGAGACAGACAGCGAAGAAAACAGCAGGAAAGAAATCCCTGTTGCTTATGTGAAAGACATCCCACAGTTAGCCAGAAATCTACTGCATCAGTATGAAAAAGAAGACATGCTAACATGGCATAATACCATCCCTACCGATGACGTTTGGGTAAAATCGGAGGTGATAACGGTGGAGAAACATTCAAATTAATGCTTCAAATTGCCAACATTGATTTCCCCAACTCAAAGACAATACACGTTTAGTCTGTATGGTGAACTGCAAGGACTCACCAACAAATTTGAAAACCATTCTACAACCCGTCAAAGACCAGGTGTCACAGCTACAGGAAATGGTGTGGAAAAGAAAGACATGTAGGCTCTTCCTTTTTGGCAATTATGACTACCTTCTTAAAATGTTTGGCATATCAGGAGAACAAAGCACCCATCCCTGTCTGTGGTGCACAGCATCCAAAGAGCAGCTGCAGAAAGCTCCTGATGAACAGCCACAAATGCCAGCAAGAAGGTTAGAAGAAGTGAAGACAGATTTTGGATGTTACTAGGGATTGTCAAAAAACACCACGATCTCTTGGGAAAAGAGTGCAATTCTCTTGATGACAAAATTGCCAAATCGCTGGCCAAGGAAGATGATGCTGATGAAGATAATATACCAGGCAAATCACAGTTTAGAAAACATGTAGGCAAACTAGCAGACATCCACAACATCCAAAGTAAAATCACCATTTTAGAGAGTGAGGCAACAGAGGCGGCATATAAAGAAATTTATCAGCAAGGTGAAACATCAGCAACAACAGAAAACCTCTTTACTGAGCTTTATGACACTGAAAAGAAGCTATCTGAAATTCAGGAAGAAACTACTGCACTACCACTTCTATCTGGCCCAGTAACTGCAAACCTTGAATCAGTTCTCAACAAACACAAAATTGTAATACAAGCTTTCCACAGCAGATAGTTTGTTGGTAACCATTGCCACAAAATGTTGCAGCAGTCAGTGCATGAAGACATGTGTCATGCAATTGTGATATGTATTAACTGTGTATTACTGTGATATCTTATAGTCATTTTAATACATCTCTAATATTTGCTTTCCATTTTGTTTTATGTGACAAAAATTAGCCGTGAAGTATCTTGAAAGTAAACTTGTAATAACATTGAGATATATATCACACATGTCTTAATGCCAGACTTAACAAAGCTATGATGAATACTTCCTTTCAGTTGATGCATAACAACTACTCTGATGAAACGACAAATACGTTTTCAGTGGACAGAGGTCTGCCTACTGTTTCTCAAAAGATGTCACAACATGGTGAATGCATTAAAATCAGGTTTAGTCAGATGGAGTTTGTACCTTGGAATAATTCTGATAACATATTAAGCGCAGAAGACGAAAAAATAGCATATACTAGTATTGATGTTCCTGATTGGTGGGCCAGCCAACATCATCAACATGGCGGTGTTCTACAAACAGGGCCTTAAGGATCGGGTCAACCTGTGTCTCTTTGCCTTGTCCTTAACTGATCAAGTTTTCTTAATCGTGAATATTTTACTCTATGGAGAATATTTGTATTTACAGTTCATTACAACAGAGAAGTATGGTCCCTTTACGACTTTTTTGATCAACATCAATTTTCCTGGACTGGATGGTCTTTATCCTGTTTCTCATGTCATATCTGCCATTATTGCTCTGGAGAGATGTTATTGTGTTCTAAGACCACTGAAGGCCCAGACACTGATGCGCACCAGAACAATGGCAGCAATTATTATCGCTGTGTATGTCATAGTGATTGGCCTGTATTTCATTGTGGCTTTTCGCTATCGCATTGGATGTATTTATGATCCTGAAACTGATGTGGTATTGAAAACATTTGTTGTTGGAAAAGTTTACCAGTTTCACAAACAATTCATCGATGTTTTAGACGTCTTTGTGTTCAGTCTTGGCCTTCCTGGACTCGTAATGGTAGCAGTGATATCATCAACAACAATTACTATTGTGAAACTACATCAGATTGTGACATGGCGTGCTGGAACATCTTCATCGCTTTCTCCTCGGGAAGTGGCGCTGACCAAGATGTTGGTTGGCAACTCCACCTTGTTCATCATCTGCTTGTTTCCTATCTCCGTCATGCGCTTCGTCTGGATGGCATTTCCTGGCGTGAATTCAGGAGGGCGACAGCATAATCTTTTCCTTACCACTCTGTGGATTGGTGAATTGCTGATTTTCATTAACGCTACATTCAACATCTTTGTATATTACGCCATGGGGTCAAGGTACAGGGAAACGTTTTGGGCGTTGTTCAGCAGAAAGAAGAACACACACACAACCCAATAAAACAGAGAAAAACGTTTGCATGGTTTGTCTACGAACTCTTTATTTATATTTGAATGTTTGGCTTATAGGGTCCAAGACATTGAACAATATGTAAGAACGGACTCTGCTGCTGCTCGGAAGAAGTTCGTTTTCAGGTTGTCTGGTAGATTGGATTTCCAGATTCTGTCCAGTTGATTTAGTGTGCCCCAGGCATTTCCGATATTCTGTGGAGTCAATGTAGCTGCCAAGGTATTTAAAGTCTTGAACTTGTTTGATCGTATCTCCATTGAGACTTCTTATACCTTCTGATGCGTCTTGGTTCAGACAGATGAACTCTGTTTTGTTCGCATTGAGGTGGAGCCCGATCTCCATTGCTGTTTTTTGGCCATTGTGAAGGAGAGATGTTGCATCCTTTTGGAAGTCTGCGAGAACAGCCAGGTCACCAGTGTAATCCGCATCTGTTATCTTTACCACAGGGTAGCGTCTGCTCTTCTGTTCTGTGAGGGTAAAGCCGAGTTTTTTGTTCTTATCCACAGCTTTCCTCAGCACATAATCGAGACAGATGATGAAAATGTAGGGGGCAAGCGTATTTCCTTGAAGGACTCTTGCATGATGTCGAAGAAGTCTGTGTTTCCATCAGGGGAGCGAACCACAGTGTGGGTATTCTGATATAGCATCATGATGGCATCTACTGTTTTCTTGGGTAGTCCATATGCAGTTAGAATCTCATTTATCTTTCCTTGGTGGATCGAATCAAAAGCTTTGGGAAAGCAGATAAATAGGAGAACAGCTGGGAGGTTTTTGGATTTTATGCCTTCCAATATACGTCTGATGGCGAATATTTGTCCTGATGTCGATCTGTTTTGGCGAAACCCGTTTTGGTTTTCTTTCAGAACTGGATCTATCTCCAGCCTTATCCTAATTAGGAACATTAGGTTGTAGATCTTTGCAGAAATTGCAATTAATGTGATTCTGCGGTAGTTCTTTGTGATTCCGAGGTCACCTTTCTTGGGGAAAGAAAGCAGGTATCCTTTAGTCCACTTGTTTATTGGGTCTTGGTTATAAACGTTGTTGCAGCATTCCAGCAGTATCTGGTGAAATTCCTCTTTTTTCCATACTTCTGCTGATATCTCATTGAGTCTGCATGCTTTTCCACACTGATGCTTTTCACTGCTATCAGTAGTTCGTTCAACGTAAATGGTCCTTTCTTGATATTCAGCTCCTCCATGAAGACTGGAGTAATTTCTTCTTCTCAGATGTCAGGAGGTTTTCCGAGTAGGTCTTGGAAGTGTTGTTGCCACAGTTTTACTCGCTCTTCTTGGTCAGATGTTTTAGCTTAGCTCTGTTACAGCTTTTTCTACCACTTATTTTGTTAACGGTCTTCCAGGCAACAGTAGACTGTTTGTTGCTGACAACATTTGTGATCTGGTCGATCTTGCTTCGTAAGTAGTTCGTTTGCTCTGTTTAATAGGCTTCTATGAGAGCAGCACGAGCATTACTGAGGTAAAAGATGTTCTCAGGGGATGGTTGAGAGTCATTTAGTTGTGCAGCTTCTTTCAGTTGCTTGCGTTTTTGACAGATTTCCTCATTCACTAATGGAGTTTGTTTTTTTTTACTTTGGGTTTCAGCGGGATAGTGTCTGCAACTGTTTCTTTACAAGCCATTTCAATGTGATTGTATGACATGTTAGTAGTCTTTGCTGAAACTGTATCTTGTAGGGCAGCAAATCTATTTCTCACCCTTGTAATCAGGATGTTACGATTTTCAGGGTTGTCATTTAGATTTGACCAGTCATATGGGGTAGTATTGCAAGACTTCTTTTTGTTTACTCGAAGACTCAATCAAAGTCAAACAGAAACGACGCGGTGGTCTGATGCAACACTGACAAATGAGATGAATGCTCTGCAATTGTTTGCACTAATTTTCCATTTCTTATTGATGATAATATAGTCGAGTTATGCTTTGCTCCCATTTGGAGATTTATGTGTCCATAGCTGACCTGGTCTTTTCTGGTATAGAGTGTTGAGGCATAAGAGATTGTTTTCATTGCAATAGTCTGTTAGCGTGTACGACAAACAAAGACCAGGACGTCCAAACAAGACTTTCATCGACCAACTGATCGATGATACAGGCTGTCGGTATGATGAACTACCTACTGCAATGGCTGACAGAGAAGGATGGAAGAAACGTGTCATGCATAGCCGAGCAAGCTCGACATGATGATGGTGATATTTGGCTTATACGTCGTTGATAGTGACTGTAAATTCACACACATAGACCCTTTGTTGACATGTTAAGGTTTTGCATGTTTTTTAAACTTTAAATCTGGTGCAAACGATTTTGCTTCGCTGATGTGTTCGTCGTTTGTATTTTGTTGAAAAAGAATATAGACAAATTTCAGAAGGAAAAAAAAACGTACCAACAACAAACAAAATCTGAAACTGTATAAATCAGATGATTTTGTATTGTTTAAAATCATTGAGATTATACGGCTGTTTCAGTATCCCCCTTTCTCGCCTTTTAGTTGGTCGGCCAACATGGCACCACATGTCAGATATCAGACGTCCGCCCTTGCCCCGTAGCTATGTTTCCGCATTCCTCAGTCTAGTGGCAAGGGAAACAGAGGATTAATACTGCGCTGTACAGTGATTAAGCCATTTTATCATCAACTTTGGCGTTGTGTAGAACGAAATTGTGCACACTTTGTCAATTCATTTTTTGGAATCCTTATTGTGTATTTATCATTTGACTGAGTGCAGCTATAAATTATTCATTTGGTTATATAGTTTGAGTTTGTGCTTCACTTATAGAGTGTAAGTGAGTGTCGTCATTTCTCACAGTGGGTGTGTGTGTGTGTGTGTGTGTGTGTGTGTGTGTGTGTGTGTGTGTGTGTGTGTGTGTGTGTGTGTGTGTATGTGTGTGTGTTTTGGTGTATTTCATCTGCCTTTCTATACTGGAATTATTTCATGTGAAACGGGAGACAGTACGTGAGTGAAAATATTTTTAAGTTGTTGTTTTCCTGTTGTTGTCTCTTTTGGGTTTTTTTGCTGTTTTGTTTAATTTCTTTTGTCACTTTTTTTTTCGTTGTGGTTTTTGTTTTGTTTTGTTTGTTTTGTTTGCTGTTTTGTTTGTTTTTTGTGTATGTTTTTGTTTTGTTTGCTTTTTTGTTTGTTTTTTGTGTATGTATGTATGTATGTATGTATGTATGTATATGTGTGTGTGTGTGTGTGTGTGTGTGTGTGTGTGTGTGTGTGAGTGTGTGTGGTGTGTGTGTGTGTGTGTCAGAGAGAGAGAGAGAGTGTGTGTGTGTGTGTGTGTGTGTGTGTGTGTGTGTGTTGTGTTGTGCGTGTGTATCTGTGACGGAAGTGGTAATAAGAACTGGCAAATGGATGTCTGCTGGTTCTGTATTAAAAGACAGTTAGTGTTGAGGCTACGTAAGCCTGTATAGTCAGCTTCTGCATTGTGTATTGTGAGAGAAATCTGTGCCATATCAAAGTGATGGGATACTTACTAAACAAGCGGATAGCAATCCTTGCGGACAACCAAATGCTTATTCGGTAAGTTTGGTGTTGTCCACACACATGCAGCTAACATCTCTGAAAATATGAATGTTGTAAAAGTGCAGGTGCATGAACAGTTTGTCATTTAAATTGGATTTTTTATTTTACATATGTGGTTTTCTTCTGTCAGTCATCTGATTTTGCAAGCAATACAGCTGTTATATCTAATTTTTTTCTGCATGCCTGATATCAGTTTCTACATGAGTCATTCCTGCGTTTGGTTATATTGTTCATATTTCTCTTGGTGAAACTCAGACTTTGTAATTTAATGTTTTTGCAACCTACCCATGTACTACAACGCTATAAAAAGTTAACTGGCCTTGCTACGAGTCTCCTATCACTGACACCTGCGGTTCCCTTTTGACAGCTCAGCGCGTTGCACTCACACACTGCTCTGTGCAGAGTGCTCAACTGGCCAGCTGCCACTTGAGAGTCCACATCTGATTATCGTTTATCTCTCCCCTCCCATCCCCCTCCCCTCCACTGCTCCTGCTCTCAAACTAAAATCTTGCTCGGGAACAGCCGTGATTATGTCAGGCAGGGTTGTGTTCTGTCACCAGCTCTGTTTTCACTTTTCAGCCAAAACATCATGAGAAAGCTAGAAGAATGGCCTGGGATAAAGGGTAGGAGGAAAAATGGTAAACAACATTCGTTACGCAGATGACACCATGCTAAGTGCGGAAAATGAAAGGGACCTACAGAACCTTGTGAATGTAATAGAAATAGACAGCAAAACTAAAGGACTGGAGCTAAATAGCAAGACAACTATCTCATGGTAATCAGTAAAAAGCAAGAAATCCCTTCATGCAACATAACAGCATATGGCGCAAATTTGAGACAGGTTGATAAATTTAAATATCTTGTAACGGTCATCTCACCATATAGCAGATGCACATCAGAAATAGCCAGCAGAATTGGCCAAACCAAAACAGCATTCATGAAGATGAAAAGCGTTCTTACCAACACATGCTTGTCAGTTAACATCAGGATAAGAGTTCTTGAATGTTTTATAGAACCGATACTGTTATACGGTTGTGAGATGTGGACAGTCAACACACAAATACATAACAGGATGGAGGCAGCCGAAATGTGGTTTCTAAGAAGAATTTTGAGAGTTCCATGTACAGCAAAGAAAACAAATCAGACAATCTTGAGGAGGAAGACACAAGAAGATGATAGTAAAGAAGATTATGAAAAGACAAACAACATTTATAGGACGTTGTATGAGGAAAGCAGAATTAAAGCACCTGGTCACAAAATGAAAGCTGGAGGGAAAGAGAACACCAGGTAGACCCAAGGAGAAAATATTGGATAGACTTGCAGGGTGGCTGAGGACAGAGAAGGTGGTAGATATACTTGCAGTGATAAGAGATAGATTCGTATGGAGGGCCATGATTGCCAATGCCATGCAGCAGGGCACATGATGATGATGATGATGAGATTATAGGTATGATGTATATTGTCTGGTTGTAATAAATACGCGTTCTGACTAAAAAAAAGAATGCCTCAGAGGTGTGACATGTGTGTGTGTGTGTGCGTGTGTGTGTGTGTGTGTGTGTGTGTGTGTGTGTGTGTGTGTGTGTGTGTGTGTGTGTGTGTGTTTGTGTCACGGCAGTTCTGTTCATTATTTTCCCCCCTTTTCTTCTCGTTCGGGGACAGGGGTGTTTTGTTGGGTCAGTGCGTGTGGGGTCTTGGCCAACTGAGACAAAACTTACCTGCCCAGTTATGGCTTACCTGGGCCAGTGTGTGTTTTTGATGTTTTTGCACTGGGGTTGTGAACAGCTTCGTCAACTCGTGTTTGTGGCCTAACATGTGGTTTACGTGGGCCTGTGTGTGTGTGTAAAATTTTTGCGATATTTGCGTTGTAGTTTGTGAATAGTTGTTCTGTCAACCTGGGTTGGTGGCCTAAAAGTTATGATTTACGTGGGTCTGTGTTTTTTGGGCTGCTTTCTGTAAACTGTGGCTCTGTCAGCTTGTTTTCTTGGCTTGATGAAATGAAGATTTTCAGTGTAAGAGTGCCCAGTTGGTGTCTGCCCCCCCCCCTCCCCTTCTGCAACGGTCGGTTTGCAGTTAGGGGGTGGTTTCTGGGCCAGTTTCTGGTCAGAGGTTCCGCTTGTAGTTGGACTTTATGTCCTAGGAGTGGAAGAGTTTTGTGTCTGTATAGATGTGTAGCCAGTAGTCAGTTGGTGCGTTAGAGCCCTCTGCTACAGTCGGTATGCAGTCAGGGTGGTCGGGACCAGTTTCTGGTCAGAAGTTCCACTTGTAGTTGGATTTTATATCCTAGGAGTGGGAAGAGGTCTATGTTTGGTGGATATGTAACCAGGAGAGAGAGAGAGGGAGAGAGACAGAGAGAGAGACAAAGAGAGACAGAGAGAGGTGGAGACAGAGAGAGGGAGGTGGAGATAGAGAGAGTAAGAGAGAGAGAGAGAGGGTGGGGAGAACGGAATAGAGTGAGTGAGAGAGAGAGAAATAGCAAAAGAAAGAAGCGAAAGGAAAGAAAAAGAGAGAAAGGGAAGAGAGAGAGAGACAGACAGACAGACAGACAAACAGACAGAACGACAGACATATAGACAGACATAGAGACTGGTGTGTGTAGGGGGGGGGGGAAGCAGCTAATAAATAAACAGATATATTACGCTCGCTAAGGCCCAAACTATGGAGAGATAGACAACAAAACATACCTATTCACATTCATACAACAATACAATATCTCAAACTTCCTAACAAATTTCTATATTTTCTTACTCATACAACATTTCATCATTTCAAAATGTCCCCATGAGGCAGACATAAGAAGACGATTGATACAGAAGATTAGGAAAAGACAAGTAACATATGTATAGGTCATTTTATGAGAAAAGGGGAATTAGAGCACCTGATCACAACAGAAAGCTGCAGGGAAAAAGAACAGCATTTAGACCCAGGGAGAAAATATTGGACGGATTTGCATGGTGGCTGAGTACAAACAGTGTTGAGGATTTGCTTGCGACGACAAGGGTTAGATGCATATGGAGGGCCATGATCGCCAATGTCATGTGGCAGGGTACATGCTGATGATGATGGAATCAATTTCCCCAACGATGACTGCATTTAGTTCATGTCAGCTGACTCACACTGTCCACAATTTAGAAACGTCTTATGGAGCAAAACACTGCTGATGAAAATGCAATCACACAGGGATTCCCAACAGCTTGCAGTCACACAGGGATTCCCAACAGCTGGCAGTCACACAGGGATTCCCAACAGCTGGCAGTCACACAGGGATTCCCAACAGCTGGCAGTCACACAGGGATTCCCAACAGCTGGCAGTCACACAGGGATTCCCAACAGCTGGCAGTCACACAGGGATACCCAACAGCTGGCAGTCACACAGGGATTCCCAACAGCTGGCAGTCACACAGGGATTCCAACAGCTGGCAGTCACACAGGGATTCCCAACAGCTGGCAGTCACACAGGGATTCCCAACAGCTGGCAGCCACACAGGGATTCCCAACAGCTGGCAGTCACAGGGATTCCCAGCAACTGGCAGTCACACAGGGATTCCCAACAGCTGGCAGTCACACAGGGATTCCCAACAGCTGGCAGTCACACAGGGATTCCCAACAGCTGGCAGTCACACAGGGATTCCCAACAGCTGGCAGTCACACAGGGATTCCCAACAGCTGGCAGTCACACAGGGATTCCCAACAGCTGGCAGTCACACAGGGAAATCGCCAATGGAGGGCAGCTGGCGCTGCCTCAACAGCAACATGGATGATAAGGGAAGAAAAGGAGGCAATCTTCACGACACCAAAAAGTACACGATGACGAAAACGACAGAGCTGGGATTCCCACACCGTCTGGGGATATTGATATAACTCTTAGATGTACATGCTTAAATGGATACACGGACCGTAATGTTATAAGGCATTTAACCGAACTACAACACTACAACTTTTCTGTCTGAGACAGAAATGACTTCCTCTACACTTCAGGGAGAAAATGCTGGACGGACTTGCAGAGTGGCTGGGGACGAGGAGGGTGGGGGAGATGCTAGGGGCAACGAGAGATAGAGGCAGATGGATGTCCATGATCGCCAACGCCATGCGGCAGGGCACCTGATGATGATGATGACACTTCCCTTAACTCCTTCTGCTAGGAGAGCTGAAACCGAAGTGACACAAACTTCACCACATGGATTGTTAACACTTCAGGTGTTTTTTTATTTTGTGTGTGTATGGGTTTTTTTCCTAAACACTGTTTACTTTCAAATTTGAACGAAACACAACCTCTGCACTCTGCATCTGATGTATATAATCTATCTTTGTTTCTGTATAAAGCATTTAAGTTTAGAGAAAAAGCAACGTCATGATGCAGTACACAAATTAATCATTTATTCTGTCTGTTTTGATTTTCTGTCAGTGAACATGTTGCATGTATACTGTGTACACATTATTTCATGGATCTGTATTTATACATTTAAGAGACGACAATATGTTATTGTACAAATTAAACTACACTGATATTGTATTGTCGATCCTCACTGAAGTGATTAGTGCGTTTAGATCTATGTCTTAGGTTTGTTATTTGTATGAGTATTGTTCAAACGTAAATTTATGTTACATTCGGTACGAAGATGACACCGTGCTAATTGCAGAAAATGAAAGGGACCTACAAAACCTTCTGAATATACTAGAAATAAAAAGTAAAAATAAGGGGTTGGAACTAAACAGCAGGAAGACTGAAGTCATGGTGATCAGTAAAAAACATGAAATCCCCCTCATGCAAAATAACAGTAAATGGCACAACTTTGACACAGGTTAATAAGTTCAAATACCTGGGAACGGTCATTTCATCAGACGACAGATGCACATCGGAAATAGCTGGCAGAATCGCCCAAGCCAAAACAGCATTCAAGAAGATGACAAGCATTCTTACCAACAAATGCCTATCAATTAACATCAGAAAGAGAGTCCTTGAATGTTATATAGAACCAATACTGTTGTATGGATGTGAGGCGTGGACAGTCAGCAAGCAAAGCCAGAGCAAGATTGAGGCAGCCGAGATGTGGTTTCTCAGAAGAATGTTGAGAGTTCCATGGACAGCAAAGAAAACAAACGAGACAGTCTTGATGGAGGCAGGCACAGGTAGATCACTCATAAGGAAGATTAGGAAAATACAGGCAACATTTATAGGCCATTTTATGAGGAAAGGGGATTTGGAGTGCCTGGTCACAACGGGAAAGCTGGAGGGAAAGAGAACACCAGGTAGACCCAGGGAAAGAATGCTGGTCGTACTTGCAGGGTGGCTGGGGATGAGGAGGGTGGGAGAGATGCTAGGGGCAACGAGAGATAGAGATGTTTGGAAGTCCATGGTCGCCAACGCCATGCAGCAGGGCACCTGATGATGGTGGTGATGACTTTCATGTCCGCCTTCAATTTGGCCCTCTTCGACATGAAGGAAATAAATATCGCATGAAAGGTGCCACAAACAGATCTGAACGAAACCTGTGCTGAAGGCATGGTACTTTATAATATCTCATGCCAAATATCGACACTCCATGTTGTGTCAAAAGCAACGTTGATAACGAGACGTTTCAAAGCGTGACCTTTCACTTCGAGACAGAGTTACGCACACAGAGAGAAAGAGAGAGAGAGAGAGAGAGAGAGAGAGAGAGAGAGAGTGGAGAGAGAGAGAGTGGTAGAGAGAGGGAAGGAGAGAGAGAGAGTATGTGTGTGTGAGAGAGAATGAGAGGGAAAGAGAGAGAGAGAGAGTCTGTGTGTGTGAGAGAGAAAGAGAGAGAGAGAGAGTTTGTGTGTGTGAGAGAGAAAGAGAGAAAGAGAGAGAGAGAGTGTGTGTGTAAGAGAGAGAGACAGAGAGAGAGTGAGTGAGAGACAGAGAAAGAGAGTGAGAGAGAGAATGGTAGAGAGAGGGAAAGAGAGAGAGTGTGTGTGTGTGTGTGTGTGTGAGAGAGAGAATGAGAGGGAAAGAAAGAGAGAGAGAGAGTCTGTGTGAGTGAGAGAGAAAGAGGGAGAGAGAGTGTGTGTGTGTGAGAGAGAAAGAGAGAAAGAGAGATAGAGAGTCTGTGTGTGTGTGAGAAAGAGAGAGAGAGTCTGTGTGTGTGAGAGAGAATGAGAGGTAAAGAGAGAGAGAGAGAGAGTGTGTGTGTGTGAGAGAGAAAGAGAGAGAGAGAGAGTGTGTGTGTGTGAGAGAGAAAGAGAGAGAGAGAGTCTATGTGTATGTGTGAGAGAAAGAGAGAGAGAGAGTCTGTGTGTGAGAGAGAAAAAGAGGGAAAGAGAGAGAGAGAGTCTGTGTGTGTGAGAGAGAAAGAGAGAGAGAGAGACAGAGAGAGAGAGAGTCTGTGTGTGAGAGAAATTGAGGGAAAGAGAGAGAGAGTCTGTGTGAGAGAGAGAAAGAGAGAGAGAGAGTCTGTGTGTGAGAGAGAGAAAGAGAGAGAGAGAGAGAGAGAGAGAGAGTCTCTGTGTGTGAGAGAGAAAGAGAGAGAGAGAGATAGTCTGTGTGTGTGAGAGAGAAAGAGAGGGAAAGAGAGAGAGAGAGAGTCTGTGTGTGTGAGAGAAAGAGAGAGACAGAGACAGAAAGTCTGTGTGTGTGAGAGAGAAAGAGAGAGAGAGAGAGTCTGTGTTTGTGAGAGAGAAAGAGAGAGAGAGAGTCTGTGTGTGTGAGAGAGAAAGAGGGAGAGAGTATATGTGTGTGTGAGAGAGAAAGAGAGAGAGAGATAGTCTGTGTGTGTGAGAGAGAAAGAGAGGGAAAGAGAGAGAGAGAGAGTCTGTGTGTGTGAGAGAGAAAGAGAGAGAGAGAGAGAGAGAGAGTCTGTGTGTGTGAGAGAGAAATTGAGGGAAAGAGAGAGAGAGTCTGTGTGAGAGAGAGAAAGAGAGAGAGAGAGAGTCTGTGTGTGTGAGAGAGAAAGAGAGAGAGAGAGAGTACATGTGTGTGAGAGAGAGAAAGAGAGAGAGAGAGAGTCTGTGTGTGTGAGAGAGAAAGAGAGAGAGAGAGAGTACATGTGTGTGAGAGAGAGAAAGAGAGAGAGAGAGAGTCTGTGTGTGTGAGAGAGAAAGAGAGAGAGAGTACATGTGTGTGAGAGAGAGAAAGAGAGAGAGAGAGAGTCTGTGTGTGTGAGAGAGAAAGAGAGAGAGAGAGTCTGTGTGTGTGAGAGAGAAAGAGAGAGTATATGTGTGTGAGAGAGAAAGAGAGAGAGAGAGTATATGTGTGTGAGAGAGAAAGAGAGAGAGAGATAGTCTGTGTGTGTGTGAGAGAAAGAGAGGGAAAGAGAGAGAGAGAGTCTGTGTGTGTGAGAGACAAAGAGAGAGACAGAGAGAGAGAGTCTGTGTGTGAGAGAGAAAGAGAGAGAGAGAGAGAATATGTGTGTGTGTGAGAGAGAAAAAGAGAGAGAGAGTCTGTGTGAGAGAGAGAAAGAGAGGGAGAGAGATAGAGAGAGTCTGTGTGTGTGAGAGAGAAAGAGAGGGAAAGAGAGAGAGAGAGAGAGAGAGTCTGTGTGTGTGTGAGAGAGAAAGAGAGAGAGAGAGAGAGTGAGAGCGAGTGTTTGTTTGTGAGAGAGTGAGAGAGAGACACAGAGAGAGAGAGTGAGTGAGAGACAAAGTAAGAGAGTGAGAAAGAGAGAGAGAGAGAGAGAGAGAGAGAGAGAGTCTGTGTGTGTGAGAGAGAAGAGAAAGAGATAGAGAGAGAGAAATAGAGAGAGAGTGAGAGAGGGTGTGTGTTTGTGAGAGAGTGAGAGAGACAGAGAGAGAGAGTGAGTGAGAGACAGAAAGAGAGTGAGAGAGAGTGATAGAGAGAGGGAAAGAGAGAGTCTGTGTGTGTGTGAGAGAAAGAGAGAGAAAGAGATAGACAGAGAGAGAGACATATAGAAAGATAGAAGAGGGGAGAGAGAGAGAGAGAGAGAGAGAGAGAGAGAGAGAGAGAGAGAGAGAGAGAGAGAGAGAGAGAGAGTGAGAGAGACCGTCAGGCAATAAAAATATACTGTATGTCCAAATACCAATGTTACAACAAACAATGTCGTCTTTAGTAAACAATCGTGACGGAAGAGTTTATCTATGATCTTTTGTAATAAAAAAACTCAACCCCTGATGAATTCCCCTGTCTTTTCCTACTGAATCATTTTACTCTTTCCAATCCCTTTGAAACCTATTTCGTTCGGTGCATTTTAGTGTCTGTCCCCCAAAAAGCATTCCCCACTGTATGGTTTTGTAAATTCCACACACAAAGGTATCCCAGTATGAGACGTGTTTCTGTTTAGTTTCACACAATAAACGAAACAAACGATAATTCAAAACAATAATAAAAATAGTTATAAATTGCACACACACACACACACACACACACACACACACACACACACACACACACACACACACACACACACACACACACACACACACACATAACGTAAATGTTATGAGCCACAAGAGAGAGAGAGAGAGAGAGAGAGAGAGAGAGGGAGGGAGCAAGAGAGAAAGAGAGAGAGAGAAAGAGAGACAGACAGACAGAGAGACAGGGACAGATAGACAGAGACAGGGACAAAAAGAGAGGCAGAAAGACAGAGACAGAGAGAGACAGAGTGAGAGAGAGACACACAGAGAGAAACAGAAATAGGCAAAGGCAGAGAGAGACAGAGACATAGAGACAGAGATATACAAAGACAGAAAAAGACATGCAGATTTGAAACTCAATTTCCTAGTAAGGTAGAATCAAATTACTATACACATGCACAACAGAGATTTCAACATAATGGCATCTTTTACAACTGGCTAAGAAACCACCTTCGCGAAATACTATTAAATCACTTTTCTGCATCATCATCAGGTGCCCTTCCGCATGGCGTTGGCGATCATTTGATTTCAACCTCTCTCTATCTCTCGTTGCCCCTAGCATTTCCCCCACCCTCCTTGTCCCCAGCCACTCTGCAAGTCCGTCCAGCATTTTCTCTCTGGGTCTACCCGGTGCTCTCTTTCCCTCCAGCTTTCCCCTTTTCTGCATAGTTACCTTTAATCCAAGTTTGTTGCTTTACAGAAGTTGTTCAACTGAGTTTGTATTCTCATGATATTCTCAGGGAGCAAAACAATATCATCTACAAAGAGCATGAAAAATATTTGTGCTAAATGTGATGGAAAACTCCCGCCGTGTCTTCCATTATTGCTTATTTATATATGCATACATACATATATATATATATGATTGTGTGTGTGTGTGTGTGTGTGTGTGTGTGTGTGTGTGTGTGTGTGTGTGTGTGTGTGTGTGTGTGTGTGTGTGTGTGTGTGTGTGTGTGTGTGAGTGTATAGGCTAGCTCACTGATGAAAAGAGAAAATGCAGGGATGCATATGTCATTCTGCTTCATACCTTGAGCACTACAAATAGAATAAGTAATCTAGCCCCATTTCTAATCCCAGTATTAACATTTCTATACATAATCTTAATAAAGAAAGAACTTATACTTGAGCTCCTTTTATTCTGAGTACTGGCTGTAATAACATTGCTAAGATGAAATCATAAGACTTTTCAAAGTCAATGGACGCTATATATAGCTTGCAATTTAATCCAAATTGCTTCAGAATAGCTGCTAAAAATGTTAACATATAGTGTAATGTGGGATAGTTCTTAAACACTGCTTGATATTCACTAGCTACAGCTATTTTGGTAATCAGCTATTAATGACAGAATTACATAATTTGTGCTGATGTCAAATAAACACATACCTCTGTTTTTGTGTGTGTGTTCTCATCAATGGCACTTACTCTCAACCTGCATACCTGATCTGTGGTGTTCCTCAAGGATCTGTCCTTGGCCCTGTTCTTTTCACTCTTTACACCTCCCCCCTGTCCACCATCATCAACTTCCACTCTATAAAACATCACTTCTATGCTGATGACACTCAACTTCAAGACAGTGACTCACCTGACAATATACAGCGCCTCTTGATTCGCACCACTGAGTGTTACTCGGACATTAAGAACTGGATGATATACAATAAACTTCAGCTTAACGACGACAAGACAGAAGCTATCCTCATTGGCACCCATCAGAAACTTTCTCAGCTGTCTCCTCTCTCTCTCCCATTATGTAACACATCAGTCCTAATTTCTGATTCAGCTAAAAACCTTGGTGTCTGCCTTGACTCTACCCTCTCCATGAACAACTTTGTTTCTCAAACTGCCAGATCTTGCTGCTGTCACCTCCATCGTATAAGCCTGATCAGGAAGTATCTCTCTGTCGAAACAACTGCAAAACTCGTTTCTCCTTCATAATGTCTCGCATTGACTATTGCAATTCACTCCTGTTTGGTCTTCCTGCCTCCACCATTCACATCCTACAGAGCATTCAAAACAATGTTGCACGCCTTGTACTCGAAAAGAAAAAAGCTGACCACATATCTCCTCTCCTGGCACAACTTCACTGGCTCCCTGTATCAAAGCGCATACAGTACAAACTAGACACCATGTGCTACAAAAGCCTCAATAACGCAGCCCCCGATTACCTGTCAAGCCTACTTGAGATCTATGTTCCCTCACGTACCCTCCACTCTGCCTCCGATCCTCTGACTTTTCGCTTTCCACGCACTAAGCTTAATACCTATGGTCCACAAGCCTTCTCTGTTTCTGGTCCACTCTCCTGGAACAAACTTCCTCTCTCAGTCCATCAGCAACCTACATTTGTCTCCTTCAAGTCCGCTCTCAAAACTCACCTTTTCTCCTCTGCATAAAATCCTGACCTCACTCAATCTCCTCTGCAGCCTGTCTCCGCTCAGAGGGGAATCACATTGTAATATATAATTGTATATACTATGCTCTCTATAATTTTACACTGCTTTTATTCTTTCTCCCCATTTATAGCCATGCGTGTGTGTGTGTGTGTGTGTGTGTGTGTGTGTGTGTGTGTGTGTGTGTGTGTGTGTGTGTGTGTGTGTGTGTGTGTGCGTGTGTGTGCGTGCGTGCGTGTGTGTCTGTTTCAGCGCTTAGATTTGATTTTATCAAGATTTTTCGCTATATAAATATTGTAATTAATTAATTAAAATTAACGTCTACTTTCTTGTGTAATGCCAACAAGATAGATTTTGTTATGCTGTTAGGATATACACATTTATCAAACAAGTTTCTGGATATTTTTTTTTATAAAAACAAAAACAAAAGCGGTACATTTAAGTCATTAGAATACTCAAAGACATTATGGGTGAATACTGGGACTTGTGTGGTACTAACAGGTTTCCTGGAGTGAGTGCTATTTTTGTTTGTTCTCTAAAGAGAGAGAAAGAGAGAAAGAGAGACAGAGAGACAGAGACAGAGAGAAAGAGACGGAGACAGAGACAGAGACAGAGAGACAGAGAGAGACAGAGACAGAGAGACAGAGATAGAGCCAGAGAGAGAGAAAGACACAGAGAGAGACAGAGGCAAGGACAGAAAAAGAGAGACAAAGAGACAGAGAAAGACAAAGGGATACAGATAGAAACAGAAAGAGACAGAGAGACTGGGACAGAGAGAAATAATAGAGACAGTGGGGAACAGACTTACGTGTCCAGGGTCAGGAAGCACAACCAAATAAGCACAGTTCCAGTCCCTCAGAAAGACGGCTGACCAGTACAGTCCTACACCTTTAAGCATTAGCAGACTTACTGATGTGGTCTGTTCCCTTCTTTCTTCATGTGGAGGCTGTAAACAATTAAGAGATTTTGTTGCTTATTGTTGATTTCCATTAGTACAAGAAACGGGGATTGACAGAAGGTAAATAGAAAGAGATAGATAGATAGACAGATAGATGGATAGATAGATAGATAGATAGATGGATAGATAGATAGATAGATAGATAGATGGATAGATAGATAGATAGATAGATGGATAGATAGATAGATATATAGATACATAGATAGACAGATGGATAGATAGATAGATAGGTGGATAAATAGATAGATAGATAGATAGATAGATAGATAGATAGATAGATAGATAGAGAGACAGAGATATAAATATATAGGTAGGTAGATAGAGAAAGAGAATGAGAGAGTGAAAGAGAAAGAGAGATATAGAGAGATGGAGGGAGAGAGATAGAGGTAGGGAGAGAGAAAGTGGGGGGCTGGATAGACAGAAAGTAAAAGACAGAGACAGAGAGGTAGAGAGAGAGAGAGAAAGAGAGAGAGGGAGAGGGAGAGGGAGAGAGGGGTGCGGGAGGGGGTGGGGATAGACAAATAAAGGTGGTTAATGAAATAACAATTTAGTAATTAGTGTGCGTACAGGAGTGAATGTGTGTGTGTGTGTGTGTGTGTGTGTGTGTGTGTGTGTGTGTGTGTGTGTGTGTGTGTGTGTGTGTGTATGTGTGTGTGTGTGTGTGTGTGTTTGTGTGTTTATTAGTATATACATATATATATATATTTTTTTTTTTTAGTCATATATATACATATCTGTGTGTGTGATATACATGTGTGTGTGTGTGTGTGTTTGTTTGTGTGCTTGCGTGTGTGTACAGATATGTGTGCGCATTATATATATATATATATATATATATATATATATATATAAGAATTATATGTATATACATATATACATATATATATGTGTATATGTATATGTATATATATATATATATATATATATACTAATAAACACACACACACACACACACACACACACACACACACACACACACACACACACACACACACACACACACACACACTGGCTGTGTATATTTGCGTGTATGTATTTAAGTGAGTGTGCACACAGATAAACAGACAAACTAGCATATTGTATACACATGGGGCTCTTTGTCTGCGCAATTAGCTAACATTTTTTAAATCTGTATACTAATGGGACATTCTCCGTAGCCTGAGTTGCAGCAAATCAATCATTCAACAAGCAAAAGCTATAAAGACTTGAGTCTATCAACACATTATTTTTCCTTGAGCTAGCATTGCTTTGTTGTATCTTAATGATCAGCTCCTGTAATTGTGAACGTCTTAAAGTTGCATTCACTATTACGCTCAGTAGCACTTTTCGCTATACCTATTTACTGTGTCGTGGGTTGAGTATTCTAGTGATCTTAATCAGGATAACTATGCCTCTGAAAATAGTAATTCTGCATACGTTGGTCCACAATTGCCTCAGTTTGCTCTAATTCTGAATACACTTGTGTAAAGTTGTCACCCTTTGCTCTAATTCTGAACACGCTTGCGTAAAGTTGTCACGCTTTGCTCTAATTATGAATACGCTTGTGTAAAGTTGTCACGCTTTGCTCTAATTATGAATATGCTTGCGTAAAGTTGTCACGCTTTGCTCTAATTATGAATACGCTTGTGTAAAGTTGTCACCCTTTGCTCTAATTGTGAATACACTTGTGTAAAGTTGTCACCCTTTGCTCTAATTGTGAATACACTTGTGTAAAAATGTCACGCTTTGCTCTAATTATGAATACGCTTGTGTAAAGTTGTCACCCTTTGCTCTAATTCTGAATACACTTGTGTAAAGTTGTCACCCTTTGCTCTAATTGTGAATACACTTGTGTAAAAATGTCACGCTTTGCTCTAATTATGACTACGCTTGTGTAAAGTTGTCACGCTTTGCTCTAATTATGAATACGCTTGTGTAAAGTTGTCACGCTTTGCTCTAATTATGAATACGCTTGTGTAAAGTTGTCACGCTTTGCTCTAATTATGAATACGCTTGTGTAAAGTTGTCACGCTTTGCTCTAATTCTGAACACACTTGTGTAAAGTTGTCACGCTTTGCTCTAATTCTGACTACGCTTGTGTAAAGTTGTCACGTTTTGCTCTAATTCTGACTACGTTTGTGTAAAGTTGTCACGATTTGTTGTAATTCTTAACACGCTTGTGTAAAGTTTGTCAAACTTTACTGCAATTCTAATACTCTTATGTAAAGTGAGGTTAATTAATATATGATTTTGTAAAACTATGAAATACATCAGAGGATATCCTCTAAATTTCACACGTATGGTCTGTTCTTTCTCTTTCTCCTGTCCATGGTTTTGTTAATAAGTTCAAATACCTGGGAATGGTCATTTCATCAGACGGCAGATGCACATCAGAAATAGCTGGCAGAATCGGCCAAACCAAAACAACATTCAAGAAGATGACAAGCATTCTTACCAACAAATGCCTATCAATTAACATCAGAAAGAGAGTCCTTGAATGTTATATAGAACCAATACCATTGTACGGATGCGAGGCGTGGACAGTCAGCAAGCAAAGTCAGAGTAGGATCGAGGCAGCCGAGATGTGGTTTCTCAGAAGAATGTTGAGAGTTCCATGGACAGCAAAAAAAACAAACGAGACAGTCTTGATGGAGGCAGACACAAGTAGATCACTCATAAGGAAGATTAGGAAAAGACAAGCAGCATTTATAGGCCATTTTATGAGGAAGGGGATTTGGAGCACCTGGTCACAATGGGAAAGCTGGAGGGAAAGAGAGCACCAGGTAGACCCAGGGAGAGAATTCTGGACGGACTTGCAGAGTGGCTGGGGATGAGGAGGGTGGGGGAGATGCTGGGGGCAACGAGAGATAGAGATGGTTGGAAGTCCATGGTCGCCAACGCCATGCGTCAGGGTACCTGATGATGACGATGATGATGATGGTCTGTTCGGTACAGTTGCCACATCACTGTATGCATGACTCACCATCACCGATCCCTTAGACTGGCCGTCCGTCAGGGCGCCTCCGAAGACTTAACAACAACCTTTCTCCAGTCTACACTACATGTACAATAAATGGGTGCCCAGTCACTATATACACTGTGTTTGTGTATACTACCTTGTAGTCAGAAAGTCAACTAGTTACACTAGTTACATTTTTGACTTTGACACATTTGATAT
Source organism: Monoplex corrugatus (assembly GCA_030674185.1). Lineage (NCBI taxonomy): Eukaryota > Metazoa > Mollusca > Gastropoda > Littorinimorpha > Ranellidae > Monoplex > Monoplex corrugatus. The sequence continues at coordinate 50,863,320 of JAPXFY010000030.1, read as the reverse complement.
TCAATACTCACTGTGCTCATATCATCTCACTAGATTTACTCATTAATGGTTTACTTGCAAAGCGGAATGACTAATTATGGTCAAGCGTATAACATTGTCTATGTGATCAGCTGCTCTAATTGTTTTCAACTGTACATTGGTGAAACTGGACACACCCTTGATACACGTTTCAAGGAACACTTGGCTGATATCCAATATTAAATACATACAACTGTCTCAAATCGTTTCAATCAGTCGGACCACTCAATCAACAACATCCGAGTGAAAGGTCTGTGGCTTCTATACAGTAACAGCACCATAGACAGGAAAGACAGAAAATCCCATCTTATAGATGCACTTGGAACGCGCTAGCCACATGGCCTCAATGACGAACCATAAAGATTTCCTCAACAGAATTCAGTATCATGCCACTTCATGTACTTTTATCTGGACATGGCTCAACGTGTATGTACTTTTACCTTGGTGTGTATGTGTGTGCGTGTGTACATGTATATATTCACTTGAATGTATAGATATAACCTTTCTTGTCCCTCATGTATAATTTATGTTTACACTGCTTGAATGATTTAATGCATACAGTTGTCTTCTTTTAATGTGCCCTTGAGTCAATGTATGTTTTACCTCGCTGATGATTTACTGAAATAGACCATATTTTCATCATTTTCCCATTCCAGTGAGGTCTTGGCTATGCGGCTGCACATATGCTTGTTTATTTTTATTTCTATTTTAAATTCAATCTGTTGAATTCTCCTTTCATAAGACAGGCCCAGCCACTTCTGACTAATGGTTATTTTTCTCCAGGGACTCCATTTTTAACTTCAGCCATTTGGCTGTTGGTTTAGGATGTTTTTCTTCTTATTCCAAGGTCAGACCGGATTCGTTGCACTAGGCACGATCCATTTGAAGACCCCACTGGAAAAACCAGATAAGTCACAAAAAAGTGAAACTGAGAAAATCACATTTTAAACTTCAAAGACTCATAGCCCTCTCAGCAATGATGATAGTGTCTTGAAAATTTCACACGATTGTTTCAGGTATCCATGGTTACTGATATAAGTATCTTAGCTTCGTAGGTATAGTTCTCAATGCGGTTCTCTACCAAAGAATACACCACGGACTGGATAGACCTAGAGGTGGGCATTGCAATGGGCTGTGCAATCTCTCCCATACTGTTCGTGTTGGCAATGGAAGTCATCTTGAAAGCTGCAATGAAGAGTTCAGGTCCAGTGAATATGGGAGATGGATACCAGATGCCTCCTCTGAAAGCTTTCATGGATGACACAACAGTCTTGTCCACGGATGAGGAAGAGACACACCGAATCTTAAAGCAGCTGGATGAGCTGGTGGCCTCTTCAAGAATGAGGTTCAAACCTAAGAAATCCCGAAGTCTCTCACTGCGAAAAGGAAAAGTGGCAGATTCAGTCAAATTCATGGTAGCCAACCAAGCCATCCCCACTGTCACAGAAGAGCCAGTAAAAAGTCTCGGAAGATGGTATGATGACTCCCTGAAAGACACACAAAGGGGATGTGAAACCAAGCAAACAGCAGAAGAAGGCCTGAAGAAAATAGATAACTGCGGACTGCCAGGCAAATACAAAGTCTGGTGTCTACAGTTCATGCTGATACCAAAGCTGCTGTGGCCACTGCTAATCTATGACATTTGCACCAGCACAGTCGAAGCAATGGAAGCCAAAATCAACAAATACACAAGAAAATGGCTCGGTGTCCCACCTGGTCTCACTGATGTTGCATTCTACTGTCGTCAAGCAATGCTGAAGCTACCTCTCAAATCCATAGTGGAGGAATACAAAGTTGGAAAAGCAAGACTGTTGAGCATGCTGGAGGAATCGGAAGACAATATCGTGAGATCAGTTCATCCAAAGCTGAGAACTGGCAGAAAGTGGAAAGTCCAAGAGGCTGTAAACAATGCCAAGAGAAACCTCAGCATCAAAGAAATAATTGGACACACGCAAACCAACAGACAGGGACTGGGAGCAACAAAAATGCAGTGGTGGTCCAAAGCCAAAGGGAAGGAAAAAAGAGACATGATCATACAGGAGTTGAAGGAAGAAGAAGATGTCAAAAGAGTGCAGAAGGCAGTCCAGCAAGGTCAACAGGGGCAATGGACAACATGGGACAGTGCACTCCAAAGAAGTCTCAGCTGGAACGATATGTGGCACATGGCTCCTCTAAGGATAAGCTTCCTCCTCAGATCTGTATATGACCTGCTCCCCTCGAATGCAAACTTAGTGAAATGGGGGAAATCAGACGACCCAGCATGTCCGCTCTGTCAGAGGAAACAAACAGTGGAACATGTCCTAAGCTCTTGCAAAGTAGCGCTAGCCCAAGGAAGGTATACATGGAGGCACAACCAAGTTCTGAAAGTGATCACAGACGTGGTTAGCGAAAAAACCATGACCCCAAACGCACCAATTGCTATGACAACGTTCTACAAAGCAGGAGGGAAGCAGGTCTGGCCCGAAAGTGCTATGACAACCAGCACATTGCCAAAGGGTCTTCTGGATGGAGCAGTCGACTGGGAGTGTACAGCAGACCTCCCAGAGTGGAGAAATTACCCAGATGTCATCAGCAAGACAGGCATGAGACCAGACATCGCTCTCCACTCTGACTCCTCGAAACAAGTGATTCTGATAGAACTCACTGTGCCATACGAAAGCAGAATGGAAGAAGCACATATCTACAAGACCGAAAAATACGCCGGTCTTGCCAGCACCCTGAAGAAAGCAGGTCTGCGGGTCAAAATCTTCGCCATAGAGGTCGGGGCAAGAGGGTTTGTGGGCACCTCCGCTTATGATCTCATGAAACAACTCGCCATTTCTGGGAAGAAGAGGACTAGAGCCCTTAAAGCGATGGCAGAGGCAGCAGAAAGGAGCTCAAGCTGGATCTGGGCAAGAAGGAACCAAAAGTGAACTTCATAAGGATTAAATTCCCTACAGATGATGTGTGCCCCGTTAGCACATTGGTAAACCGCGTACCGCAGTTCTGAAGCGCAGAATCGCCCAGGATCGATCCCCGGCGTGAAAAAAAAAAAAAAAAAATAGACAACAGCAGAAGGGCATCCAGGAGTCATGACCTGGATGTGGCCCGGCCCCCCGAGAGTGTAAGGAATTCAGGGCCGAAACACTTGTCTAAAGGGGGTTACTTCTCTGAAGACCTTCTGTTGTCTAGCTCTCCCTAGAGTTTCTTTCTACCTAATGGTGTTTTGTAGTTACGTAATCTTATCATGTCATAATTTGGACTTATCTGTTTTTTCCATTGTTTTTATTCTTTCTCCCTATTTATAGCCGTGTGTGTGTGTGTGTGTGTGTGTGTGTGTGTGTGTGTGTGTGTGTGTGTGTGTGTGTGTGGCGTGGGTGCGTGTGTGTGCGTGCGTGCGTGTGTGTGTGCGTGCGTGTGTGCGTGTGTGTGAGTGCGTGCGTGTGTGTTTCAGCGCTTAGATTTGATTTTATCAAGATTTTGCGCTATATAAATATTGTAATTATTATTATTAATAATCATTGAACATTCCTTAAAAATCTGTAAATAGCTAAACATACCAGGAAATGTTTGTAAAGCTGCTTTGTAGAGAAATGATTAGTAGATTATAAGATTTTCATGTTTCAAAGTATTTTAGTAATTTTACACAACACATGAACAGAAATTGTATTGATTTTATTTAAAAATCTGAAAATGGTTTTTACAAGTTTTGCAACGGAGTCTGTGCGACTAGAGCACCTTAGTTCATGTTTTAACACCTTTTTCTTAGGGAAAGTGTTCTTAATATCAATGGAGCGTCACTTTTTGTAGGCCTACCATCTCTTGCCTACCATAGCACACAAAATAAAGCCGTCAAGTTCATCAGGAGGTTTTAGTCTCCATGGTCACTTGTGTCAGTGTCACACAGTTCTTCTGTATCCTGGATAGGAGCAGTCTGAAGACCGTCAAAGAAAGCATGATTTGATGGTTTGCAAAGCATTTTCAGAACTTGCAAATCACTGTAATTTGCCTTGCTGATTGGAAGTGGTCCTGTGTAGGAACGTGTCAATGATGTTGTTGGAAGAGTTGTTTCCTTTTTTCCAGTTTTGACAGGTTGCTTGAGAACCGCACTTTCAAAGATGCCATTGTATCTGTTCCTGTACAGCATCAGCTTTGGTCTTGTTTGTGAGAACTGCAGTTCTCTGGTCTTGTTGGAACAGGGCACATTCGCTTGAAAGAAGGTGCCAGGAAGTCTGTGAATGAAAAGAAGGATTCCCGAGAAAATGAGATGACATTGAATGGTGATGGAGAGAGAGAGAGAGAGAGAGAGAGAGAGAGAGAGAGAGAGAGAGAGAGAGAGAGAGAGAGAGAGAGAGAGAGAATTACAGATCTAAGAAGAAAGTGAGATGGAAAAAAAAAGAAGCAAGACTGAAAAACAATGTTACCTGTTGCTGCTACAGCTTTACGTATCGTCTCCACTCAGTTCTTGGTAATGCCAAAGAAGGCGCAGAATCCCTTTTGGCAAACTTCAATCTCTTCAGTTTTCTCACACTGTATACTGCACAGAATACTCACGCAAGTTAGCATCGTCACTTCTCGGTCGGCGTCTAGATACTGACTTCAATCTGAGCAGTGAAGCGAGATAGGCATCTTGCGCATTCTTGCTGTCGTACTCGTTGAACTTGACAATTAACGCTTGTCTTTCTTCTTCTACGACTGCTTCAAAGCACTTGAAATGCAAACATTGACAGTCCTCGCATATAGAATGACTTTTCAAACGTTTGAACTTTTCTTTCTCTTTCTTTGAGCCAGTAACTTTGCGTTTTTTGGGTTTATCAGTTAATAGCGGACGTCCGCCATTGTGGTAACTGTTTACCTTAGAGCAGAGTTCTGATTGGATTAGCGGATCACCTGACTGGACTCGTCTGCTTCTTCCAGTGAAAACGCTGGACTTAGCGGGTTCTTCTGGAGCATGGACTTTTTAGAAGCCTCGATTTCGTCGGACTTGGCTGTTTTTTTCCGAAAGAGAGTCAATTGAAAGGAAAATTTCCACCACAAGGAACGTGCCAAGGCACATAACAACTCTGTTTTGATGAAAATGTGACTTGTCTGTTTTTTAAAGTGGAGTCTTCATTTACATCAGCCATACCTCTTGATTAAATATTTTCCAATTAGTCGATCATATGCTTATGTTTTCTCTTATGCACTATTTAATACTGGGATCCTTTACATTCCAAACACTACTCTTCGCTAGTGCTTCATAGTTTTAATTTTAGTCCTGGACCCTCTTCAGGAAAGAACAATATTAATAGGATATGACCACTTTTCAGAATTATGTGTGTTTGCGTGTGTGTGTGATTGCGTGTGTGTGTGTGTGTGTTTATGTCTGTTTATGCTTGAGAGAGAGAGAGAAAGAAAGAGAGAAAGAGAGAGAGAATAACGAGAGAGAGAGAGAGAGAGAGAGAGAGAGAGAGAGAGAGAGAGAGAGAGAGAGAGAGAGAGAGAGAGAGAGAGAGAGAGAGCGTGTTTGTAAGCTTTTTGTAGTTCTTAATTTTCATTTGAACATTTTCTATTGTCATTACACATCATTTAACGACAAAGACAGCGCAGTCTCTCTCTCACACACACACAGCATTGTCATACACACACACAGACACACACACACACACACATACACACAGCATTGTCATACACACACAGACACACACACACAGCATTGTCATACACACACACACAGACACACACATCACACACACACACACACAGCATTGTCATACACACACACACACACACACCTGAATGAACAGATATGAGTATGCATGTGTGTGTGTGCACGCAAGCGCGTGCATACGTGCATGCATGCGTGCGTGCGTGTGTCTGCCCTGAGCGCGCGCGCACGTGCGTGCGTGCATGTGTGTGTGTTTGTGTGTGTTTGTGTCTGTGTGTGCGTGCGTGTGTATGTGTGTGTGTGTGTGTGTGTGTGTGTGTGTGTGTGTGTGTGTGTGTGTGTGTGTGTGTGTGTGTGCGTGTGTGTATGTGCAGGCAGACAAAGAGACAAACGAGCACTCACGTCGTGTATACAAATGTCTGCTTGTCTCTGCCATTAGCTAATGTTGTATTAATTTGTATACTAATGTTAACATTTTCATTAGCTTGAAGTGCAACTAATGGATTGAACAAGCTAAAGATATAAAAATTTGAGTCTAGGACACATGTGTCTACTTGAGCTAGTAATGCATTGTGGTGTCTTCATGGTTGCCTCCTGTGATTATGAATGTCTTTAGACGTAATGGCTACCTGACTGAACCTGTCTCTCAGTTACAAAAATGGCTACTTACTGCGTAGCTTTCATCGGCGATCCGGCCGACTTCTTCAGCGTAACTGCTGGGTTGAGAACTGGCTTCAGTGCGCACCGCCGTGAGCGAACTCACGACAGTGCGACTAAATAAGTGAGGAGTACACCGATGGCAGGTTGTATCGGCCCCGGTCACGGTGGAGGGTGGGGTTCCTTGCGGCGATGTAAACTGCCTCCTTTACTCTCCTCTGGAACCATCTTTCTTTTTTGTCGAGAACTTGCACACTGTCCTTTTCAAAGTGGTGTTGGGTGTGGGTCAGATGTTTTCCCACTGGAGAGGACTCAAGTTTGTGTTCTTTTAATCTTTTGTGCAAGTAGCGCTCAGTTTCGCCAATATAACTATGGTCACAGTCCTGGCAGTCTGTCTTGTATATCACCCCTGATGTGTCCAATTTGTCTGTTTTGTCTTTGGGGTGGACTAACTGGCTTCTGATGGTGTTGGTGGGCTTGGTGTGGGCACTGACTCCCAATTTCCTCATCTTCTTGCTGAGAGCCTCAGTGACGCCGCTGACGTATGGCATGGAGACGTGCCCTCTCGAAGGGGTTGGCCGTTCAGTGGAGGGGTGGGGTATGGTTTTCTTGCCCCCCGGAATATCCCAGGCCCACTTCTGGTATCCTGACACACTGAGTACTTTTTTGATGTACTGCACCTCTTCTTCTCTAGTGGTGTCGATAGAGCAGATGGTCTTCACTCGGTGGGTCTTTAGACGTGTTTTCACTATTATACTCAGTAGCACTCTTCTTTATATCAATGTATTGTGTTGTGGATTGTGTATGATAGCGATCTTTACTACATGTAGGATAGCTATACCTCTGAAAAGAGTAGTTCTCCATAAGTTGGTATACAATTGCCACACTTTGCTCTAATACTGAATACGTTTGTGTAACGTTGTCACGCTTTACTCTATATCTGAATCATCATCATCATCTAGTGCCTTGCCACATGGCGTTGGCGATCATGGACTTCTATCTGTTTCTATCTCTTGTTGCCTCTAGCACCTCTTCCACCCTCTTTTGTCTTCACCCACTCTGCATGTCCGTCAAATGTCTTCTCCCTGGGTCTACCTGGTGCTCTCTTTCCCTCCAGCTTTCCCGTTGTGACCAGGTGCTCTGATTCCCCTTTCCTCATTAAATGGCCTATAAATGTTGTCTGTCTTATCCTAATCTTCTTCCGTGTGAGCTATCATCTTGTGTCTGCCTTCATCAAGACTGTCTCGTTTGTTTTCTTTGCTGCCCATGGAACTCTCAACATTCTTCTTAGAAACCACATCTTGGCTGCCTCAATCTTTTTCTGGCTTTGATTGTTGACTGTCCACGCCTCACAACCGTATAACAGTATTGGTCCTATGTAACATTCAAGAACTCTCTTCCTGAAGTTAATTGATAGGCATTTGTTGGTAAGAATGGTTTTCATCTTCTTATTTCTGATGTGCACCTGCCGTCTGGTGAAATGATCGTTCCCAGGTATTTAACTTATCAACCTGTCTCAAGGTTGTGCCGTTTGCTGTTATTTTGCTTGAGGGGATTTCAGGTTTTTTACTGATCACCATGACTTCAGTCTTCCTGCTGTTTAGTTCCAACCTCTCACCGTTGCTTTCTATTTCTAATATATTCACAAGGTTTTGTAGGTCCCTTTAATTCCCTTTAATTCCGAATACACTTGTATAAAGTTGCCACACTTTAATCCATTTCTGAATACACCTGTGTAAATTTGTCACGCTTTCCTCTGTTTCTGAATACGCTTAGATAAAGTTGTCACGCTTTGCTCTAAACTAAATACATTTATTTCAAGTTGTCACACTTTCCTCTATTTCTGAATACGCTTATTTAAATTTGTCACGCTTTGCTCTAAAACTGAATACGTTTATTTAAAGTTGTCACGCTTTGCTCTAAAACTGAATACGTTTATTTAAAGTTGTCACGCTTTGCTCTAAAACTGAATACGTTTATTTAAAGTTGTCACGCTTTGCTCTAAAACTGAATACGTTTGTTTAAAGTTGTCATACTGTGTTGTAATCCTGAAATTCTGAATACGGTTCTGTAAAGTTGTCACGCTTTGCTCTCAATGTTTAAAACTGAATACCATGCCAACAGATGTTTCAGAAATTATCCTGCCCTAGACATCTCCCTTAGTACTCAGAACTTAAGAAGTCCCCCAGTTGACAGTACCACAGTTCAGTCTTAACACTTGCAGAAAGAAATTCCCCTATTTTTTTTGTTTTGTTTTATCCCAACAACATGAAAAGCCCCGCTGGCGTCTTTAAGACTAAGCAAAGTATTTGATTTGAGATACTAAGATCAAAACATACATGTATACCTTTCAATAGTATCACTGAAACAGCTGCGATTCGTGAATGCTTTTGACCTGTGCAAATCACATTTCGTTGTTCCATCTATCTATCTATCTATCTATCTATCTATCTATCTATCTATCTATCTATCTATCTATCTATCTATCTATCTATCTATCCATTTATCTACCTATCTCTCTTATCTCTATATATCTATCTATCTACTGTATCTATCTATCTATCTATCTATCTATCCATCTATCTACCTAACTACCTATCTCTTTATCTCTATCTATCTATCTATCTATATTTCTGCCTATCTATCTATCTATCTATCTCTCTCTCTCTCTATCTCTATCTATCTATCTATCTATCTCTATCTATCTATCTATCTATCTATATGTATGTATATATACTTCCTTTCCCATAAACGACGCCATGGAAGGGTACAAAATCGATTTTGAAGAATCAGTCAGTTGTTGCTTATGCTTCTAATTACTTTTCTCGTATTTTGACAAGCCTCCTGATATGTGAGGTTATACAATTTTGTTTTACAGCATCAAAACAAGATATTACAAAATTTTGTATCTTGTATGATTTACGTGCATTATTTATTTTCCTTCATGTGTCAATGAAATTCTATTATATTTGTTCACGAAAGTGTTAAAAATGCTCATTATCGTACACTCTTGGTGTCATTAGTTGGTGTACATAATTGTTCATTCAAACTTTCCTGAATTGAAAATGAAGATGTTTTAAATAAAAAACGACGATGACACTGACATATAACAAAATCAATACAAAATGTACAGATATAACAACAAGGTTCTTACTGTTTTCTGCCCTGATATGAAATTGTGATCAGTTTAAAACCCCTCCAGTGCCAAAGTGTAAAATAAAGTTTTAAACGTCTTGACTTACAGTAAAATTTTAGAAAAATCATATCTCTTCATCCAGCCCAGTAATCCCCACAACACTATATATTGTCTTGTTCAATATACTTTACAACACACCAGGAGCGGCAGTCCTTTCGTTTTTACGATCGCCAGTGATAGTAATGTCACCTTGACTCTTATCTAGGTCAAGTCCGACTTCCGACATCAACATCGAAATATCGCCTTCATGCGCCAAATTATCGTCATTTTCGCTCTTATCGAGTGAATCAACAGACTGCAAATCAGAATCAGCTCCACAAGTGGTGATTTCTGCAACTTCTGTATAAGTTGTTTTTTGGGTCCGATCGACGCTCGGTGTCGAAGTGAATTCGTCCGCCATTGTTTGCAGTCGCTGAATAGTAATCAGCTGTAGAGAGTCACCTTTTTGATCGCACGAGCGGAAAAGACCATAAAACGTCACAATTACATAATTACCAGCTATTTATACAGAGAATCCTGAAGTTTTCGTCGATATCTCACAGGTCACTGAAAGTGTTGGGGTTTCTGGCTAAAAATAGGAAAGTTCGCCGACCGAATATTCGGTCTGTGGCGCTGGAGGTATATGTTTCTTCCAACCGAATATTCGGTCGGAAGCAGTGAACAGGTTTTAACCAAGTGATACCCCCACATAAACAGCCATCAGTCTTTGTCCTCTGTCAGGAGGGGTATCCATAATTTGTCTTGACTGTCTTGTGATAAAACGTTTGGAATGTCTTTGAACAGCGTGCGTTTTTAGATACATAGTTTCAAGTTATTCCCCGAGTTAACATGGCTGATGAAGCTGCATTTCTGAAAATATGTGATGCAAACTCTCCAAATCCCACATTTGGAGGACATTCCACATCAATATTGCCATTGTGTCTTTGGATGCAGCTTCTTTGGAAACTCGTTTCCGCTGATTCTCAAGTAGTCAACTGTTTAAACTCTGAGCAGACATCAGATACACTGAGGCAGTAAAGATTTAAAGTGAGACATTTTACTGATAACTCTGGATTGGGATTTCGCTGTCTAAAGTAATTGAAAAATATACTCACAGTCCATATATATACTTGCACTGATTTTGGCGTTCTTCTTTCAAACACTTTTTTTTCGTAAACCTAACCTGCCCCTTCAGACCTGCAATCTATTTCTTTACAACAGTTGTACCGAGTGCACTATAGCATAGTCCTGTTTGTACAAGTCTGCTAGAAATTCTAACATGACACTCGTAGAGACTGGAAAAGGATTGACACTTCATGCAAAATAATATTATCCACCTTCCAACATATGACTCAAAGTTTTCGTCTTGTCTGCCTGTGGGAATCACACGTGTCTCCATAAATACTTTATGCTTGGACTGATTCCCATATAATATCACTGCCAGCAGTTGGAGGATTATTTCAATATGGAGGCACATAGAGTATTGGGATAAGTGATGAGTTACAATTCTCTTTTTCCTTGTTGGTTGGGCTACGAAGTTGTCGATCAGGAGTTATAATATCTGTGGGCACCCACAGGCTGTAGGCTAATGCGGAATGATGGGGATCTCTTTTGAAAGTTGATGGTCAATTTTTTAAGATATTCTGGACAACACTGACAGGGGGAAAAGCACACAATTTCAGTTTTGACCAATTAGGGATAAAGGCATTCACTGCTAAAGCATCTGGTTCTGGTTGTCAGGCCATAGATGTAAACTGTTGACTTCAACGCAAAGCTGATAAATCAGTTCTGGCAGTCCCAATAGTCTTCTCAATTTTTTTTCATATTGACATTAATGTCCATTGTGTGTTGTCATCATATTTTCTTACAAGCATCTGCTTTCACATTTACCTTTCCTTGGATATGTATTGCCAACATCCAAATGTTTCCGTCTTTGCACCGAATCTATAATTTTTGTAGTTTTGTTACGCATTTCAGAGCACGAACCAAACCCTTTTTTCAGATACTCAAATAATGTCATTGTGTGTATATTAATAGGTTTAGGCACCTGCTATAAAATTCTATGCTCGCGAAGATTTTCCAGACATATTCTACATTTAATAGTTCAACACATTGATATCAAACTATATTTTTGATTGTGTCCAGCTGTCCATTGCCGCATACCACATATTGCTTCCCATCCACAAAAGGTGAAGTGTCATATGTGATTTGCAAAATGGATTCCTGCTTTTCCAATACAAACGCTGCTGTTTTGCATTATGTCTACCAGGACAGACCATTTCTGGCCTTCGTTTGATAGTGACACGTTGACTTTGAAACAGCCATTACTCAGTTTAAGTGCTAGATATTTCTCATGTTCCAGGTGTTTGCTTTAAGTGGGCTCCGATACGTTATCAGGAAAGGAGGCTACCAACTGGCCTATAACTTTTGGTAGTTACGTATCTGTTATCTTCTCTTAGTTTTCAAACCCTTACATACTGTTGCCATTTTTTGTGCTTTCTTTTCTGGTAAAAAGACAGTCGTGTTACTGGAATTTACACAGAACCCTAGATTTTTCATCCTTTTGTGGGTGCTAGCACAGACTGTTCAAACTGTGCAATGAATACAAGAGATGTAAATACGGTTGTTGTCTGTTCAATGTTGTCTTTTCAGTCCTTTCTAATAGCCCGTAGAAATAGCTATCATCAATGAAACATGCTGAAAGTGACTTCTGAAATGAGCAAAAATATGCTCGAACAATGTTGTAAAATATCCTGGACAATACGAACGTCTGTTTGGCAGATACGTATAAACGTTTGTGAATACAACTGTCCATTCCATTTAAACTTCAGGTACTTTCTGAATAACACCACCACAGGCACAGAGTTATCTGCGTGCCTGAAATCAACGTAAGCCATGTATAGATTTCTGTGCATTGTTTTTGTAGCAGACTGTAAACTTTCCATTGTAAAATGCTCATCATCATCATCATCAGGTGCCTTGCCGCATGGCATTGGCGATTATGGACTTCCATCTGTCTCCATCTTTTGTTGCCTCTAGCATCTCTTCCACCCTCCCTGTCTTCAGCCACTCTGCAAGTCCGTCTAGGATCTTCTTCCTGGGTCTACCCAGTGCTCTCCTTCCCTCCAGCTTTCCCGTTGTGACCAGGTATTCCAATTCCCCTTTCCTCATAAAATGGCCTATGAATGTTGCCAAATGCTCATACGAGATATAGTCTTCAAATTGTTTCAATTTTAGAATCAGTATGTATGTTTCGTCTGATTTAGGGATCAGAAACATTGGTGGAATAAGTTCACCTGCTCCCTGGCTGGAATTGACAATAACTCTCGATAACAATTTTTCAATGTCTTTATTATCTTCTTGGCAATGTGTCCCTTGTAATACACCCCTTCCCCCATCCCCCTTTAGTTTTTGACGCATAGTCAAAACATCAAGGGATCACAAGCCAAAATTCCTTCTATTTTGACAAAACAAGCTTCGCTTTCTTTGTCTACCTCGAATGGCATTTCATTTTCGTGACACAGATTTCCTCCATTCCCATTTCTTGTACAATGTATGGGGGTGGAAGTATCCCTTTCTCTGCAACCAAGAGTGTGACGTGATCTGCACTAAGGTTTGTTGCCAATCAGTAGCAGAAGGGGACTGTTTCAAGTCATTTCCGAACAAGAGGTCTCTCAGTGTCAGTTGATGCTAGTAGTAGTAGTGGTAATAGTAGTAGGCCTCCCTCGGTCATGGCTGACCATGGACAAAGTACATCCGTTTTAATGTCTAGATGGGCTGTCTGATTGGTCCAAGCAGCGTCGCCTGTGACTGTAGAGACCAATGCGAGAGAGGCGGTCTCTGTCGCAGCGGTCGCGTGTGTATGCTGATGCTGGTCTGTTGGCTGTCATCTCTTTTCTGCGCACTCGACTGCAAGACAAGGTGACCAACACCGAAGTCCTGACCCGCGCTGGCCTCCCAACCATGCATACCATGCTGAGACAGCTTCGGCTGCGCTGGTTGGGCCACGTTCGCTACATGGAAGATGATCCGCGGCCAGTTGATGCTAGTTTTAGGTATTTCCTATTCATTCCTGACCTTTTCAAGTTTGTTTTCCTGTGCATAAGCAGTTTATACGATGTCTTGAAAAATAAGTAAATAAGTGCCACTGACTTTGTCACATTTTGTAACACTTCACTGCTTTCCCTGTTATTTCTTTTTTTATTTAATTGCGTGCTACATTTGAGAGAGCACAGCTCGCTCTGACCAGCATTTTCCTTTTTACTCAGTTTGAATTCTCAGATCATTTGTTTTGGCTGACCGTTCAATCATTGACCAGAATTTGGGATGTACCTCGTGGACGTAGTGATTCCAGGTTTGTTTGTTTTTTCTTTCTTTCTGTCTTTCTTTGTTTTTGTCATTTGGGGGGGGGGGGGCAAGGGGGTGGGAGGGGTTCTAACCCACTTTTTTTTCTTGGAGCCTCTCCTCTGTTAGTTATCCTTGCTTCATCTTTTCAACAATGACCGCCAGCGGTGCATACATCTCAGGACCGGTTTTGCTATCTCTACTGTAAGCCTGCTCAGTAAGTGAAAGTGCATTATTCTCATATGCTTGACACTTCTTTGTTTCGATGAAACTTTGCAAATGATCACAAAACTACCACTCATATCTCCACGATTCCTTTTATTTCCCTTTGCACTTATTTCATTTGATATGATTCATTACTGGATGTGTTACCCTAATGACAGCTATTTTCTTATCTATTCTTCTGTGTGCAACAGTCTTTCTCAAAGATGCTACATTTTAAAACGTGTGTGCTTTTATTTCTTCCTAACTCAGTAATGCCTCACGTCAAGACATGCTTTTTGGATTTTTTCACTGTCATTTTGAGAGGAGTTTTCAGCAATATTCGTGTTGATTAATTTGTTATCAACGTAGAGAATATCATCTTCCTCCATTCTGCCATTGTCAATTCTTTAGGGTGACTGGCCAATCAATTGCTTGATTCTGTTCTCTTGAAAAAATGCCAACCAATCAATAAACAAACGAACTAAACATTAAACAAGCAAACAACAAACAACTGTCAATATGTTATATAAAGGTGATTATTATAATTTTAATCAAAACAGACCAATCAACTTTTAACCCAAGATGTGCACATTTTAGGCAATTTAAGAAGAGGATCGCGGATAAGCTCATATGTCAGCGGTTGCAATACATACTGTGGCTGACCCATGCATGCACGCTTCACATGTCATGTAGTTTCGTTAAACAACGAGAAAGGAATCACACTACGAAGACTTTTTTAAGGCATTTTTCACTGGCTCCGTCGACAGGGCTTCCAGTCTTTTAAGCTTTACATAGAAATTTAACAGATCAACTGAGGAAATGGCAAGTTTGAATTACGCTCCACATTCTTGACAAAATGCATTCATTGATTTGATAGATGATGGAGCTGTGCTTACTTCATTGCCATTATAGTCTCATGAAGAATTTGAAGAATACTGTGATGAAGAAATAAGCTTACTGGGAATTAGAAGAAATGTGTTCGTTCTTCTTTATCTTGATTGTATGGCCAGCTGATACAGTCTCTCTCTCTCTTTCTCTCTCTCTTAATGTCTGTGTTTGTGCAGGGTGTGAAAAAGGCATTTGCTATCACTGGATTACATAAACAAACAAAATAAATCAAGCAAAACAAAACAAGAGGAAGGAAGGCAGGGAGGAGCAGAAGATAATCACCCAGATATGATTAAGTCTGTTTTGAAAGTGATGTAGACCTAAGTACTTAGGTCTTTACCTTTTAATCCTGAAGGCAAACTGTACGATGTTTATTTCGACTTCCTTACTGTGGGACTGTGCATTAGGATCAATATATCATTTCTTTCATCTATTATGATTATCGCTTTCTTAGAATCCATTGATAAATGACCAAACATCCTTGTTGACCTTAGTAAACTGGTTTTGGAAAGTTTAACTTTGACATTTGCCTGTCTCAAGAAAGCTCGTAGACATATATATTGGTACATTATCTATATCTATCATCATCATAGGTGCCTTGCCACATGGCGTAGGTGATCATGGCCTTCCATCTGTTTCTATCTCTTGTTGCCTCAAGCATCTCCTCCACCCTTTTTATCTTCAGCCACTACTGCAAGTCCGTCCAATATCTTCTCCATGAGTCTATCCTGGTGCTCCTTCCCTCCAGCTTTCCCGTTGTGACCAGGTGCTCCAATTCCCCTTTCCTCATAAAATGGTCTACAATGTAGACTGTCTTTTCCTAATCTTCCTTCTGAATAATCTTCTTGTATCTGCCTCCATTAAAACTGTCTCCTTTGTATTCTTTCCTGTCCATGGAACTCTCAACATTCTTCTGAAAAACCAATCTCGGCTGCTCAATCTTGTTCTGGCTTTGCTTGTTGACTGTCCAGCCTCACAACCGTATAACAGTATTGGTTCTATACAACATTCAAGAACTCTCTTTCTGATGTTAATTGATAGGCATCTGTTGGTAAGAATGGTTTTCATCTTCTTGAATGCTGTTTTGGCTTGGCCGATTCTGCTGCTATTTCTGATGTGCATCTGATGTGCACGTCTGGTGAAATGATCGTTCCCAGGTATTTAAACTTATCAACCAAGTCTAGATTATATCCTTATTCTCTCGATGACTCTTATGATAGTTCTTACGATGTAATGAATTATAGTTCCTCTTTCATTCCACAAATCCACCTGTTATTTGCTAGTTTTCTTTTGATTCTTTCCTTGTCCGTCATCATGAATGTATTCTTACAAAATTTTTTTACAGTCCCTCGTTTCTTGGAAGTGTAATGAAAATTGATTGTGACAACATTTGGGATTTTTATTCGATTTCTTTAGGAGGACTGTTATTTTTCTATGTCCAATTCCTCAGGGCTTCAATAATCATTGTAATGTTTGCCCTGATCTGAGTCTTTCTGGTTGATCAATCATTTCGTACCCAATTGAAAGCTTTGGTTTAATCAACAAAGCATATATATAAATCCTTATTCATCTCGACTGACCTCTTTATGATAGTTCTTACGATGTATATAGAATCAATAGTTCCTTTCCCTTCCACAAATCCACACTGTTCTTCTGCTATTTCTCTTTTGATTCTATTCCTTGTCCTCATCATGATTATTCTTAACAGGATTTTTGTTACATGACTCATCAACTGATTGTGCGATGGAGGTCGCATTCTATAGCCCTGTCTTCTTTGGAAGTGCAAGGGAAAATTTTTTGACATATCTTTGCGGGATTTTTCCAGTGTCACAAATTTCATTGAGGAGGAGTTATTTTTTTCTATGCCAAATTCCTCCAGGGCTTCAATCATCTGTAGTAATGTTGTCTGGTCCTGGGTCTTTTCCTGGTTTCATCTTTTCAGTGCTGCTCTAACTTCATCTTTCATTATGGGTGGTCCTTCAAAGTTCTTTTTAATAATGTGTTCTTCGTTTCTGTCATCCTCAAAAAGGTCTTTAATATACTCTCCCCATCTGTCCAGTATTTTGTCTGAAGTAATACGTAATAAATTTAACGTACATTTTCAAAACGAATTCAGTGCTCTGGAAGACGTTGGTGACACACTTCGTTGCAGGCTACTCACTTCGCTATCATGTTTAGTTCAGGGGACTACCCTACACCCTTAGCAGTGCCTCACCCTGCTCCGCTGCTGCCACCGGACAGCTGGCCCTTGTTGTTTCTCTATTGTGGCATGTTTTACCAAAGTTTATGGTCTGTGGTTCCTAAACCTGACTTACAGTGGATGTGATATTTATGTATGTGCTTGTTGGACATTTCTTCTGTACTATGTGAAAGTTTGACTTTAACGTTATAGAGGAGTTGAAAAGAAGTGTGTGATTGTATTGTTTGTGCTTTAAAGCATGTGCTACTGCAAGTAATATCACGGCACGGGTCTAGCCATGATGGAAGGAGAAAAACATTTAGACAGTGACCATGCCTTTCGTCTCAATTCTTCATGTAGAGTTTGTGGTGAGAAGTCAAAAAGGAACCGTGACTTGAACCCACCCAAAGTTGTGCAAAAACTATGCTTTTGACATGGAAAATGTTTATGGTTTAGTTGTGTCTAATGACTCAAGCAGTACACACACTACAACACTTTGCACAAAATGTTACACACGGCTGTTGAGACTAAAGAACTCATCATCACCATCTGAGCAAACAGTAATATCAGCCAAAGAGGCTACACAGAAATGTGCTATGTTGTGGACACAACCTTTTGATCCATCAGTTGAAGTCAATGACTGTATTGTGTGTAAAACCTTTTTCAGTCAGAACACAGCTGGTAGACCGTCCAAACCCAAACGTGGTATCCCCCAAAATGTACCAGTTACAAACGCCACCACAAGTAGCGACTGTAGTGACATTGATGTCAGGTTAGATTGTTCATTCCAGTCTCCTTGCACATCGACTGCTGAAAAGGATCACACTTTTGACAAAAATGCAGATCAAAATCCAAAGACAAATACAGAAAGGCCCCCCCCCCCCCCCCCTATCACTGTGCCCAGTTGATGAATTAAAACTTCCGCTTACAAAAGAGGAAGAAGCATATTTCACCCCATCTGTACGTTGAAAATGGAAAGCTCAGGTGACAAAATTACTGTAGAGTGCGAAACTGGGACCCAGCCATTTGTGCTGAAAAAGTGGTGAAACCAGAAAAAATTCAGCAGAGGCAACCGCGCCCTTGAGAAAAAGAGAGAAAAAAGGAGCTAGAGAAAATCAGACAAGATGTTGCTGGCAGCTCACAGGATGACACAGTCAAACAGCACAGCACTCAAATTCGCCTCAAATCTCCCAA
Source organism: Monoplex corrugatus (assembly GCA_030674185.1). NCBI lineage: Eukaryota > Metazoa > Mollusca > Gastropoda > Littorinimorpha > Ranellidae > Monoplex > Monoplex corrugatus. The sequence continues at coordinate 50,845,035 of JAPXFY010000030.1, read as the reverse complement.
AAGCAAGAGAAAGGTCCTAGAGACATCAGGGTATAAAAAAGCTCATATCACATCAATGCAAGGGCTGAAACTGAGAACAGAGTGTTCATTGAGTTGGTCACAGTATAGAAAGTAAGAAGCCGTTTGAGGGGTGTAAACGTTTCCCTGGATCGTGAAAACAAAGAACGAAACCTCCAGGAGAATGCAATCAGCGGTAACATCACCATCATGAAGAAAACCCTAGAGACAGACAGCGAAGAAAACAGCAGGAAAGAAATCCCTGTTGCTTATGTGAAAGACATCCCACAGTTAGCCAGAAATCTACTGCATCAGTATGAAAAAGAAGACATGCTAACATGGCATAATACCATCCCTACCGATGACGTTTGGGTAAAATCGGAGGTGATAACGGTGGAGAAACATTCAAATTAATGCTTCAAATTGCCAACATTGATTTCCCCAACTCAAAGACAATACACGTTTAGTCTGTATGGTGAACTGCAAGGACTCACCAACCAACAAATTTGAAAACCATTCTACAACCCGTCAAAGACCAGGTGTCACAGGTACAGGAAATGGTGTGGAAAAGAAAGACATGTAGGCTCTTCCTTTTTAGCAATTATGACTACCTTCTTAAAATGTTTGGCATATCAGGAGCACAAAGCACCCATCCTTGTCTGTGGTGCACAGCATCCAAAGAGCAGCTGCAGAAAACTCCTGATGAACAGCCACAAATGCCGGCAAGAAACTTAGAAAAAGTGAAGAAAGATTTTGGATGTTACCACAAGGCTGGCGAGACAAAACAACAGGCGAAAGCGTATAACAATGGCGTGCGTCCCCCAATATGGGACATACAACTCTCGCTTGTCACACCTCCTTATCTCCATCTGCTAATAGGGATTGTCAAAAAACACCACGATCTCTTGGGAAAAGAGTGCAATTCTCTTGATGACAAAATTGCCAAATCGCTGGCCAAGGAAGATGATGCTGATGAAGATAATGTACCAGGCAAATCACTGTTTAGAAAACATGTAGGCAAACTTTCAGACATCCACAAAGTCCAAAGTAAAATCACCATTTTAGAGAGTGAGGCAACAGAGGCAGCATATAAAGAAATTTATCAGCAAGGTGAAACATCAGCAACAACAGAAAACCTCTTTACTGAGCTTTATGACACTGAAAAGAAGCTATCTGAAATTCAGGAAGAAACTACTGCACTACCACTTCTATCTGGCCCAGTAACTGTAAACCTTAAAACAGTTCTCAACAAACACAAAATTGTAATACAAGCTTTCCACAGCAGATAGTTTGTTGGTAACCATTGCCACAACATGTTGCAGCAGTCAGTGCATGAAGACATGTGTCATGCAATTGTGATATGTATTAACTGTGTATTACTGTGATATTTATAGTCATTTTAATACATCTCTAATATTTGCTTTCCATTTTGTCTTGTGACAGAAATTATGCATAACAACTACACCGATGACACGACAAATACGTTTTCAGTGGACACATATCTACCTACTGTTTCTCCAAAGACGTCACAACATGGTGAATGCATTGAAATCAGATTCAGTCAGATGGAGTTTATACCTTGGAATAATTCTGATAATATATTAACCGCAGAAGACGAAAAACTAGCATACGCATTTAAAAACAATATCCTAGTATTTATGTTCCTGATCGGTGGACCAGCCAACATCATCAACATGGCAGTGTTCTACAAACAGGGCCTTAAGGATCGGGTCAATCTGTGTCTCTTTTCCTTGTCCTTAACTGATGAACTTTTCTTAATCGTGAATATTTTATTCTATGGAGAATATCTGTATTTACAGTTCATCACAACAGAGAAGTATGGTCACTTTACAACCTTTTTGAACAATATAAATCTTCCAGGACTGGAAGGTCTTTATCCCATTTCTCATGTCATATCTGCCATTATTGCTCTGGAGAGATGTTATTGTGTTCTAAGACCACTCAAGGCCCAGACACTGATGCGCACCAGAACAATGGCAGCAATTATTATCGCTTTGTATGTCATAGTGATAGGCCTGTATTTCATTGTGGCTTTTCGCTATCGTATTGCATGTATTTATGATCCTGAAACCAGTGCGGTATTGAAAACATTTGTTGTTGGAAAAGTTTACCAATCTCACAAACAATTCATCGATATTTTAGACGGCTTTGTGTTTAGTCTTGGACTTCCTGGACTGGTAATGGTAGCAGTGATATCATCAACAACAATTACTATTGTGAAACTACATCAGATTATGACATGGCGTGCTGGGACATCTTCATCGCTTTCTCCCCGGGAAGTGGCGCTGACCAAGATGTTGATTGGCAATTCCATCTTGTTTATTGTCTGTGTGTTTCCTATCTCTGTCATTCGCTTCGTCTGGATGGCATTTCCTGACGTGAATTCAGGACAGCGACAGCATAACCTTTTCCTTACATCTGTGTGGACCGCTGAATTGTTCATTTTCATTAACTCCACTTTCAACATTTTTGTATATTACGCCATGGGGTCAAGGTACAGGGAAACGTTCTGGGCGCTTTTCCACAGAAAGAAGAACACACACGCACACGCACAGACAAACATAAAAAAGAATACAAAATTCCTTGGAGGTGTGGCAAGTTGAGCATAAACATTTTTTAACGTGAATGAAACGAAGGAATGACGTTTTCGTCCAATTTTAGAACGGACAGTCTGCCTTTGTCTGATTGTATTGCTTCTCTCTGTCTCTCTCTTTTTCTCTCTTTCTCTCTGTCTGTCTCTGTTTCTCTGTTTCTGTTTTCTCTGTGTCTCTCTGTGTCTCTCTCTGTCTCTGTATCTGTCTCTCTCTCTCTCTCTCCCCCCGTCTGCCATTCTTTCTCTTTTCCATGATGTGCTATACATTCAGACCTACAGATAAACGTATTAACGACAGAATTCCATCTTTGTACTGATAAACAGATAAAGGTTCTGTATAATATCATCTCTGATAAAATTACATTGAATATTATTGGACGATACCTGGGGCACATTCGCAGACTGCTTTCTCTCTGATACTGTCAGGTGACGTATGCCCCTATGTTTACAATGTACTGACCATTATTTGCCTGTGAGAGGAATCCAGGACGTGAATAATCAATGACAAGATCAAATTCAGAACCTCTTCTATATAAGTTTGCCTTTATTTATGTTGTGTCAGTAATTACAATAGACTGTAATTCTCCAACACACAAGGACACCCAGCACATACCGTTTGTAAAAGAGTTAGCAAACCTGACATCACGTTAAACCGTTCACTGACGTTAAATGTACTCTTTCCATCTGTCTGTTGTTTTGTCTTTTTCCATGATAAGCATACCATGTTCAGATTATAAGCAACCTGTTAGTGAGCACGTCTTTTTCCAGTGAGCGGTTTCTTCAGTGTTTCTGTAGATAAACTTAGAATCTGTTTTGTACAGGTTTTCTACATTGTGTATTTCTTTGTACTTTGTTTCTACTTTGTTTCTGGCGAAGCTTCGTCATATTTATAATGCATATATTAAAAGTATAGTTAAATCATCAGAGTTGTCATGATGCAATAAAATATTCAACTGAATGAATGAATTACTAAGTAAACGTTATCATGTTTTGAAAAGTAAAACCTATCTAAAGAAATCTTACTCAGAGGTATCTGAGGTGGCCTGGTTAAGAAGAACAGCTAATCCTTGGGTAAGAAAGGTAAACCTACTTCAGTTCCCCAGTGTGCTGCTGGATGAATGTCTCCATGAAGAAAGCCTAGGCATACTGATGATGGGATCCTGCTACGTAAAATCTGTGAAATATGAACTGGGAAACATACTTTAGAATTACAGTCTTCATTTTTATTTCATGAAAAATGTTTGAATGCGTCAGTCACGTTTAATAAATTTATATTTGTGTTTATCAATGAGAGTTGAGTTTTGCCATTCACAACGTTCTCAATGCCAAGTGCTTTGATCAGTGGGCGTTCTTTCACCTGCGCAAAGGATATGGTGCAAACCTTGTTTGGCCCATATAACTGATTTCCAAACCACCTCAGTTTTTGTTTCCTCTTTCCTACTTTCATGTTGAAGAAGAATGTAAACTGAGGTCTTTGGTATCAGTGCTTCATGGCAGTTGTAACAGTAAGGACTTGTTGGTGGTCTTCTCACTACAAGGATCTAATGCACAATGGCACATCAAAATCAAATTATATAAAATACCTCAGAGACCATGGTTGTCTCAGACTGTGTTCAGCAAATGTGCAAGGGATTTTGGTGTTTTTCTTGGTGGGTCCCTGTCCATGAGCGTTTACATTAACTACATTAACTACATATCTAAATCCTGTATCTCCAACAATGCAGAATAAGCACAATCCGCCAATTCCTCTCTACTGATGTCGCAAACAAGTTGTGTGCATCTTTCATTCTACTGGACTAGATAACAGTAATATTATCTTAGATAGACTTTCTGATGATAAGTTATCCAAACTTCAAGCAATCCGAAACACTGTAGATCGACATTTCCTACTATAGAGCGAATGGAGGAATGCAAAAGCATTCTTGCAAAAACTACATTGGCTACCAGTCAAAGCTAGAATTGAGTATAAAATTGTCACCCTTTGCTTTCAATATCTGAATTCGAAGACAATGCCAACAGATTTATCCAAACTTCTCCTGCCATACGATCCCTCCAAAGCTTAAAGGTCTCAAGAAAGTTCTCTCTTAACTCGGTTGTCGTTAACAACTTGCAGAAAGGAATATTTCTCTGTTTTTGGTTCCAAGCCAAGGGATTTCCTCTTAGTATCCTTAAGACAAAGCAGCTGCCTTGTGAAATTCAATATGTACCTAAAAAACCACATCTCTTCCAGAAATGTCTCCAAAAATCATGAATTAATGTTTGTCACTCTTCTAAATCCTATGGTATTGCAATGTGTGTGTGTGTGTGTGTGGTGTGTGTGTGTGTGTGTGTGTGTGTGTGTGTGTGTGTGTGTGTGTGTGTGTGTGTGTGAATGTGTATGTGTGTGTGCGTGTTTGTGTGTGTGTGTGTGTGTGTGTGTGTGTGTGTGTGTGTGTGTGTGTGTGTGTGTGTGTGTGTGTGTGTGTGTGTGTGTGTGTGTGTGTGTGTGTGTGGATGTTGCATGTTAGTGCACATGTGTGTATGCTTATGACATCTCTAATTTTGTCTCGTCTTGATTATTGTATTGCTTTCCCTACTGGACTACCAGCTTCTTCTCTCCTATGTCTGCAATGCAAACAAAACACAGATGCTCGTCTTGTCACCTCCTTTGCTCCTTTCATTATTGCCTGACTTAAAGTGAATTCAATATAATCTGGATTACCTTGCGTTACAAATATATTCACCAGTCTGCTCCATCATATTTTTGTAACAATATCAATTTTATATGCCAACTTCCACCTCGCTCTCAACTTCATATTCTCTATCCGTTCAGGTCCCTAGACTTGAACTATCAACTGTTGGCAAGCGTTTTTTGTTTTGTTTTGTTTTTTGCTGTCTTGGGACCGACAGCCTGGAGTAGACTTCTACTCACTCTAAGCCTAACATCTACCCTTTCTGCTTTTAAATTTGATTAAAAAAAACACCTCTTTTCCAAACAATGAATCCTACAACTACTTCTTACCCTCAGTTTGTGTACTTTTTAAAACATATTGTAAGGTAACTTTAGTCGATTGTATTGGTATGCCTAGTGCAAGAGTGAGCTTTGAAATGAACTGTCAAGATTTGTAGTAGTGTAGTAGTAGCAGCAGCAGTAGTAGCAGCAGTAGTAGTAGTAGTAGCAGCAGCATCATCATCAGTATTGTCTTTACTATTTTTGTTATTATCATGCTCATCATCATCATCATCATCATCATCATCATGTGTCTTACCATAAGGCGTTGGCGATCATGGCCTTCCATCTGTTTCTATCTCTTGTTGCCTCAAGCACTTCTTCCACCTTCTTTGTCTTCAGCTACTCTGCAAGTCCGTCCAACATCTCCCCGGGTCTACCTGGTGCTCTCTTTCCCTCCAGCTTTTCCGTTGTGACCAGGTGCTCTAATTCCCTTTCCTTATGAAATGGCCTATAAACGTTGCTTCTCTTTTCCTAATCTTCCTTATGAATGATCTACGTGTGTCTGTCTCCATCAAGACTGTCTCGTTTGTTGTCTTTGCTGCCCATGGAACTTTCAACAGTCTTCTTAGAAACCACATCTCGGCTTCGTCAATCTTGGTCTGGCTTTGCTTGTTGACTGTCCACGCCTCACAACCGTATAACATTAATCAGTTATATACAACATTCAGTAACTCTCTTCCTGATTTTAATTGATAGGCATTTGTTGGTAAGAATGCTTTTCATCTTCTTCAATGCTGGATCATTCACTTAAGAAAAAAAAACGGAAAAAGACTAACAACTACATCTCATCCGCCTCAAATTTGTACTGGCTTTGCTTGTTAACTGTCCACTCCTCACAACCGTATAACAGCTTTGATTCTGTATAACATTCAAATTTGATGATGTTAATTGATAGGCATTTGTTGGCAAGAATGCTTTTCATCTTCTTGAATGCTGTTTTGGCTTGGCCGATTCTGCTGGCTAATTCTGATGTGCTTCTGCCGTCTGGTGAAATGATCGTTCCAAGGAATTCAAATTTATCAACCTGTCTCAAGGTTGAGCCGTTTTCTGTTATTTTGCATGAGGGGATTTCAGGTTTTTTACTGATCACTATGACTTCAGTCTTCCTGCTGTTTAGTTTTAGTCTAGTCTAGTATATTCACAAGGTTTTGTAGGTCCCTTTCATTTTCTGCAATTAGCAGGGTATCGAATGTTGTTTATCATTTTTCCTCCAACCTTTAATCCTGGGTATTCAGCTAGGTTTCTCAAGATGTTTCCTCTGTAATGTGAAAACAGATCTGGTGACAAAACACAACTTTGTCTGAATCGTCTTTTGATGTTTTGGAAATATCTTATATCGTTTTCTATTCTCACTGCAGCTGTTTGTTCCCAATGGATATTTCTGATTATTCGTAGATTCGTAGATCTTTGGAAGTGCAATAAAAATTGATTTTGACATATCTTTAAATATTTTTTCCGGAGTCATTAATTTCATTTTTTCAATACCAAATTCCTCTGGGGCTTCAAACATCTTTGTCGTAATGTTGTCTGGTCCTGGGGCTTTTCCTGGTTTCATCTTTTTCAGTGCTGCTCTAAATGAAAAACATGAAACTCATTCATCTGTGCCCATTCTACAAGTTTCCCTCCCCTTTCGTTTTGTGTACCAAGGCCATGAGATCCAACTATATCCTCCACCCTATCCTGTCCCACTTTAGCATTAAAATATCCCATTATTACTGTAACTTCTTGTGATTTACATTGGGCCTTGGCCATCTGTAATACTTCGTAGAAGTTGTCGATGTCTTCCTGAATATTTGCGGATGTTGGTGCATACACGTGTATGATGTTGATATCAAATGGTTTGCCTCCTAATTTGACCAGCAAAAACTCTGTCGGACACAGCCCAGTATCCCTTAACTACTTTTGATTTTTAAAATGTCTGTTCTGGCCAATCATCATTTATTACTGCAAAGCCTGGACTCTCATCACCACCTCCTGACAAGAACACACACATACACAAAAAAGGAAAATCAAAAAGTATGAAACACGGAAAGAAGACAATTTCAAAAAAGCAATGGCAAATACAATTAAATAGAACTTTACCAAGAAACTCAGCAGACTACATTATACTTAAACTTTAAGTCTTGCCACAAAGCATCCTCTATAACCCAAAACTCAACAGCAATATGTTCTCACGTAATCTGTATTTATTGTCAACACCTAATGTGCATTAATTTAAAACAGAACCGTTGGTTTGCTTTGCTGCCTGTGTGTTTTTAATGATGGTGTTGATGACTTACATGTTTCAATATGTGCTGATTTGTGGGGAAAATGGCACGTGTTCTTCGCTGTTTGCAAATTATGTGTTCTTCTTGTTCTTTGCGTAGTCCCGACTGTCTTATCTTTAAATAAAAAGCAGAAATTTTTCACTTGTCCTGGCTTGACTTTTTTTTGTTTATTTCGGATTCACTGACGCTCTTCCTGTCCCGTTCACTCTTTCTGTCTACAACTCTGTCTGTGTGTCTGTCTGTCTGTGTGTCTGTCTGTGTGTCTGTGTGTCTGTCTGTGTGTCTGTGTGTCTGTGTGTCTGTCTGTCTGTGTGTCTGTCTGTCTGTGTGTCTGTCTGTCTGTGTGTCTGTCTGTCTGTGTGTCTGTGTGTCTGTGTGTCTGTGTGTCCATCTCCCTCTCTCTCTCTCTCTGTGTCTCTCTCTCTCCCTCTCTCTCTCTCTCTCTCTCTCTCTCTGTCTGTCTGTCTGGATGTCCCACTCTCTCTCTCTCTCTATCTATCTCTCTGTCTGTCTGTCTGTCTGGATGTCCCACTCTCTCTCTCTCTCTCTCAATCTCTCTCTCTCTGCATCTCTCTCTTTCTTTCTGTCTGTCTGTGTCTCTCTGTATGTCTGTCTTTCTGTCTGTCTATCTGTCTATCTGTGTCTGTCTGTCTCTCTTTCCCTCTCTCTCTCTGTATCTCTCTGTCACTGTCTCAGTCTCTCTCTCTCCCTCTCTCTCTCTCTTGTCTGTATTTATGATTCTCACTATCTGCCCCCCCCCCCCTCCCATCCTACCCATCTCTCATTAAAATCAACAAGCAGACTTTCTAATCTGCAATGACCAGTTCAAGAAAAACACCTTAACCAAGAAAACTTCCAAGCTGAATCATCATGACGAATTTTGAATTGTGACCGACGCCCAATTTTTTTTTTTAAAGAATCATCACACTCAGGTAGGTTACCTTTGCGCACACCGTTTTTCGTCCCATTTTTCGATGCCACTTTACTGGACACAGAAGCTAGCACAATGTTTTACAGTACGACGAAGATGATGTCAATGAGGGTGATAAACATGATGCCATGGAGTTCCATCTAGGATTGAGATTGCGTGACAGGGCTGTACTCTACGCTTACTATCATAATATATCCTGGCATCAACCAGGCCCGAGAGATACAGACACCTGCCGTGCTGATCAGAAGATTTAAGCAAAACCCTCCATGATGCATCTTTGAAGTAGATGAGACTCGATTGTGTGGTCCAAGTCTTCCAAATGAGCCCATAGTATGCCCAAGTCTGGGTAGGATCTGGTTAGAGCCGAAAAATCCCACAATGATATTCGAAGGGACTGATTGGGATTCAAACCCACAACCTTCCAGTCAGTAGTTCGTTGTGTTAACGGCTACACCACGGCGACTGGTCGATACACAAAAATTACCTTTCGCTATGGATACCTCCAGTTCTAATCATTATCTTGACTTTTTGCGTTGCCATTGAACGTCCCTAGATTCTAAATCTCACCGCCATCTGTTCTCCAACACTAACTGTTTACTGTCCAAAACTTCTGGTCGTTAAAAGTGAAATTAGTTTAGTCTGCTGTGTTTGGTTTTTATTGATCTGCTTTACTTCTCTTGAAAATAATAACACAATGGAAAGAACAAAATAAAGTGAAACAGATGTAGATTGAGAGTCTGTTTGGCAGGAGTTTGTATGTTAACAGTTTTGTCAACAATTGATTTAAATGCCATCAGTATTTCTTCGGAATCTGTTCGAAAATCGTGCACATTTTCGATGTTAATTAAATACATGAAAACATGATAATAAACTTCACATGAACCAAACATAATTATCTTTGACTTGTGTCATTCACAACATTCGGTGAAAAGTGACAGAACTCTCATTGATAGGTGAGCAAAGTATGATTTGTTCAGTGTTTGGTTAGTAGTGGTTGGATACCTCTAAAGTGCAACCCCTGATCCTCGTCTGGGGAGATTGTAACGGGGTAAAGTACGGATTGTTGGGTCTGGGTGAAGTATGGTGTGGCTTTGTGTTACTTTGGTGCTACTCTACCGTGAAGACTGACCCAGGTTCCCTGAAACACCCTGGCTAACAAGGCTGTGGTTGAAGCTACGACAGGCCTAGCAAGTCGGAAGTGGATGTTAAATGCTAAAAGAAACAAAGAAGATATAATAAATGGAAAGATCAAACGGAAACACGACAAAGAAAATCAAAAGATCAATGAGACACAACAACGATCACAATTATTGTGTGGAATGTGAGTGAACTGGGTGACAAGGAAACAGAAATAATAGAATTCACGAAGAAGAGAAAAACAGAAATTATCGGACCCAGCAACTCAGCAATGTGAGCGAAAAAAAAGGCAACACCCGCAAGCAAATATATATCAGAGATGATCGTGTCCATGAAGATAACTGAAGGAAATACCACCATAGTCTACTTTTAACAATTAAAGGAAATACTACCATTGTCTGTTTTCAACAACTGAACTAAATACCACCATTGTCTACTTTCAAGGATATACCCCATGTCATGATGGCTACACAGGAGCAGGTAGACTACAGTTTTGGAAGAGCTTAACGCCCACATAGATAAGATCAAAATCAGCAAACAAAACGTATTGTTATGTCAAAGGCAGATGTGATGCCTCTCGTGTGTCAGCTAGTGACTGTGTGCATGTCACCTCTCACTTTCAGCATGAACCGCTGGCTAGCACTGCTGCTTGCAGCTATGCGAAAAGAAGAGCAGAATGCGTAAGTCTCTCCCTGCCATTACATAGCCTTTCCATCAGCAAGCCCAGTTTGCTTTACACCAAAATTACATTAAATTTAATCACTGAAACGTCTTCATATTTTTCCTTGTTTTCCAATGACTGTATATCTTTGTACATTTAGAAAGCTTGCTGTATATTCTACTTTGAACAAAAAATGGCTAAAGAATAGTCTGTTGATGGAATCAAATTATTTTCAATATCTATGAAGGAGCATAGAACGTAGGATTCAATGCAATTTGGTTTTAAAACAAAAGCCATCAGTGTAAACATGTGATTAACAGTGACGCAATTTGGTTTAACCCTGCTGGATATTCTCTGATAAAGTTATTTTCATCCACCTACCCCTGTGTTCCATGATTAACGAAAGTATTGTACCCCTAAACACTTTCACCGCCAAGTTTCCCCAGAAACGGCACTCCTCAGTGCCAAGTATATTTTGGGCAGCTAATTTTGCAGCGCAGCATTTTTAAAAGCGTATATCTCAAAGACTGTTTATGTTTATGTGCTTGATTGATTATTCCACAGGTAATCTTATATTACTACCGACCTTATTTCGTGAGTTGTGCACAGATATCATTATAATAAATGAAGAAAAGCAATGGAAAATCTACACACAAAAAGTTAGCTGTCTGCTTATTCTACTCGGAGTGGTAGACAATACGTGTCGATTTGCAGCCATTTTGGAGAAAACGCTTTGGAGAAAACGTGACGTAAATTCCGACAGTGAACAAAGCCACACTTTGGCCTTATTGCTGAAAAACTAAGTCGCTGGGTAAAGTTTAAAAATAGCACAGTCGCCTGCATTCACCAGTGGAGCTGACAGAAGCTTTGTACCCGCGTGAAAAGTTATCGTTCAGCATGACCCCTCTAAGTCGCACAAATGCGACTATGGCTGTCGTACATGAAGTCGCTTGATTGCGACCATGGCGGGAAAAGAGTTAATACTTGCATCCCTAATGAGGTAATTCTACAATTACCAGACTGTTGGAATGATATGTATTACATAGACAGACAACAAATGACTCTGCCCAGTAAAAAAACAACAACAAAAAAACCTCATCAACGATGAGTTTATAAAATATAAGATAATATAAGATGAATTCCGTTTTGCAGCCATATTTGAGCATGTCTCTAATAATATCGAAGGTTGACAACCAGAACCAAGTAATTCCATTTTCTGATAGTTCACAGGAGACGATTTTTAACTGGGTTTTCGGGGAGAGGCTACACCTACATTTTGAGATAATGGTTTTTGGTTTTATCGGTAACCGATCAAAAATCAATATCATGGAAAAAACAAAGTCCACCAAGTGAAAGATCACATCAAAAGCAACAGTTCAGTATAGAAAAGTGAAAACTGACAAAAAAGTGAGATACTGGGTTCTGGCTGTCAAACCTCGATATCATCTGACCCAGGAGTTTTTCTTTTTATTTTTTATACCGAATATTGCCTTTTTTTCGAAATGTATCGATTTAAACTGCAGTAAGCTCTTATGTTGATA
>JAPXFY010000030.1:50807895-50822895 GCA_030674185.1 Monoplex corrugatus | reverse complement strand
TAGTTCCAACCCCTTACCTTTGCTTTCTGTTTCTAGTATATTCACAAGGTTTTGTAGGTCCCTTTCATTTTCTGCAATTAGCACGGTGTCATCTGCGTACCGAATGTTGTTTATCATTTTCCCACCAACCTTTAATCCAGGGTCTTCTTCTAGGTTTCTCATGATGTTTTCGCTATATGTGACCTGTTCTCTCGAATGGGGTCACAACTTAATTTTCGGGGGTATAGAGATACTTATATCACCGGAAAGCAGAAAAATGCTCTTTCCAATGATGAATAATTCAACTGTCTAACTGGAAAATCGAGCGAGTTACAGTAATTTAAAGGGAGTGGGTGATGGGACGGCCATTTTGAGAAAAGCAGAGTTAAAGAAGGACAACAAAATTCTCTGCTTTTTCCTTAGCAACCAGTATTCTATCTTCATCAAACTTAGTGAAGTGATAGATAAAGTGATTCTGCACTATATACTAGCTATTTCGTGAGCTGATTCCAACGGTATGCGATATGCTGAGGCCCTGTACGGTTTCATGGCCTAAATTAAAGCTCAAACACACGCATTTTCACGGAAAAAATCTGCACATTCTCTATGGGTTATCACTTTAAAATGTTATTTTAACACTCTTTCAGACCAAATTTCACTTTAATATTTGCCATAATTAATAGATTAATTAATGGTCAGACAATGTGTAGGAACAAAAATCTCAAATCACCCAGATCGACCCTCACCACCTTTTCAGGCCCGTATCTCAGTTCACACGTTGCGACTTGTAACCCCGTTCGCAAGAACCAGTCACATATAGTGAAAACAGATCTGGTGACAAAACACAACCCTGTCTGACTCCTCTTTTGAAGTTTTGGAAAGAGCTTATATCGTTTTTTATTCTCATTGCAGCTGTTTGTTCCCAATACATATTCTTGGTTATTCGTAGATCTTTTCCATCGACATTGAGTCTCTCCAGTTGGTTGATCAATTCTTCATGTCGTACCCCATCGAAAACCTTGGTATAGTCAACAAAGCATAAATACAAATCCTTATTCATCTCAACTGACCTCTCTATGATAGTTCTTAGGATGTATATGGCATTAATAGTTCCTTTCCCCTCCACAAATCCACACTGTTCTTCTGCTATTTCTCTTTTTATTCTATTCCTTGTCCTCATCATGATTATTCTTAACAGGATTTTTGTTACATGACTCATCAAACTGATTGTGCGATGGAGTTCGCATTCTATAGCCCCTGTCTTCTTTGGAAGTGCAATGAAAATTGATTTTGACATATCTTTGGGGATTTTTCCTGTGTCATAAATTTCATTTAGGAGGACTGTTATTTTTTCTATGCCAAATTCCTCCAGGGCTTCAATCATCTCTGTAGTAATGTTGTCTGGTCCTGGGGCTTTTCCTGGTTTCATCTTTTTCAGTGCTGCTCTGACTGGTCCTTCAAAGTTTTTATAATGTGTTCTTCGTTTCTGTCATCCTCAAAAAGGTCTTTAATGTACTCTCCCCATCTGTCTAATACCTTGTCTTTTTCCATGATAAGCGTGCCATCTTTTGATTTTAAGCAACCAGTTGATGTGCATGTATTTTTCCTGTGAACAATTTCTTCAATTCGTCTGTACATACCCTGAGGATCCATTTTGTGTCGTTCTTCTATCTCTTTGCATTTTGTGTTCAGCCAAGCTTCCTTAGCTTCATTGCACCTATACCTGATTTCTTTGTTTATCTTCCTGTATATCTCCTCGTTTCTCTTTGCCTTCCTCCTTTTCTCCATCAGGCCCAACATTTCATTAGTCATCCAGCTCTTTTTTGCTTTTCTATTTGCCTTAGGGATTTCCTCACAAGCTTCATTTATAGAGCTTCTCAACTTTGTCCATTGTTCCTCACTGTCACCAACGTCTTCCAGAGCACTGAATTTGTTTTGAACATTTACATTAAATTTTTGACATATCATTTCATCTGTCTTCAAGAGTCCAAGGTTTAGTTTGATGTTGCTTTTGGTCTGTTTCCTTTTCCTCAATTTCAGTCTAAATCTTCCCACTACCGGATTGTGGTAACTGTTGCAGTCTGCGCCTGGTAGTGTTTTTGCTGACAGTAAAGAATTTCTAAATCTTTTGTTGATCAGGATGTAGTCAATTTGATTTTTGGTATTATCTCCTGGACTCATCCAAGTCCATTTTCTTCTGTTAGGCTGCTCAAACCAGGTGTTTCCTACTATGAACTCATTCATCTGTGCCCATTCTACAAGCTTCCCCCCTCTTTTGTTTTGTGTACCAAGGCCATGAGGTCCAACTATATCCTCCACCCTATCCTGTCCACTTTAGCATTAAAATCTCCCATTATGACTGTAACTTCCTGTGATTTACATTGGACCTTGGCCATCTCTGAAACTTCGTAGAAGTTGTCGATGTCTTCCTGAGTACTTGCGGATGTTGGTGCATACACCTGTATGATGTTGATATCAAAAGGTTTCCCTCCGAAAAAATAAAGTAAAAATAAAGAAGAAAGTTAACGACGTCAATAGGTGCTCCTGTGGAGCACCTTCGTCCGGTAGGGACTGTCATGCGGCACAGGTGACACCAGACCGTCAGCCAGCTACTGCGACCAAAACCAAGATTAAATTCAACACCAAGGTGGCAACATGGAATGTAAGAACAATGCTGCAGAAAGGTAAATTAGACAACATCAAAATGGAGATGGAAAGGCTTAACATCAGTATTTTAGAACTAGGTGAAATGAGATGGAAGGGGGCAGGCATGATAACATCAGGAGAATATACAGTGATATACTCTGGTGGTAATTCACATGAAAGAGGAGTAGGCATCATAATGGACAAAGACAAATCAAAAGCAGTTAAAGGATACTGGGCAGTGTCCAACAGAGAGAGATACAAGATTTTATTTAGCCCAGAACATCACAATGGGAAATTGTTTTGGCATTCGCATTAAAATACATACAGGAACAAGAAGCATAAACAAATGTACACGCATGCTCTTACTCTCTCTCTCACTCTCACTTTTACCCCTCTCTCACCCTCTCCCTCCCCTCATCTCTCTCCCATAACCGATACTAGCACGAAGGTCTTCGCACTATGGCAATCTAGGTCACAGAAGTGTGTAGACCTTACCAAGGGAGATTATATCTGTCCGTCACATTCGTGTGGAGTGTACGTCGGTGGTTTGACCCATAAGTTATTCCAGACCAACGATTCCCATCCTCGGTAGGTCCAGTGTTGGAGCCGTCTGTACAATTCTCCCAGTACTGCCATCATCTGGGCTTGAGTTTGGTTGAGAGAAAGAGAGAGAGGGAGGGAGGGAGAGAGAGTAGGGGAGAGAAAGGGAGATAGAGAAAGAGGAATGGAGGGAATGAGGGAGAGAGAGAGAGACAGACAGACAGACAGAGAGAAAGAAAGAAAGAGAGAGAGAGAGAAAGAGAAAGAGAGAGAGACAGACATACAGAGACAGAGAGCAAGAGAGAGAGGGAGAGACAGACAGCCAGACAGACAGAACGGACAGACAGAGACAGAGAGAGAGAAAGAAAGAAAGAGAGAGAGAGACAGAGAGAGACAGAGACAGACAGACAGAGAGCAAGAAAGAGAGAAAATAGAGACAGACAGACAGACAGAGACAGAGAGAAAGAAAGAAAGAAAGAAAGAGAGAGAGAAAGAGAGAGAGAGAGACAGACAGACAGACAGACAGAACAGACTGACAGAGGCAGAGAGAGAGAGAGAGAGACAGATAGAAAGAAAGAGACAGGCAGACAGACAGACAGACAGACGGAGACAGACACAGAGAGTCTGACAGACAGACAGACAGACAGAGAGAGACAGACAGACAAAGAGAGAGAGAGAGAGAGGAGAGAGAGAGTGGGAGGGAGGAAGGGAGGGAGAGAGAGTGGGAGAGAGAAAGGAGATAGAGAAAGAGGACTGGAGGGAATGAGGGGGAGAGAGAGTCACAGAAAGACTTAAGAGAGATTTAGACTGACAGACAGACAGATAAGAAAGAAAGAGAGAGAGAGAGAGAGTGGGAGAGAGGGAGGGAGGGAAGGAGGGGAGGAGAGAGAGTGGGAGAGAGAGTGGGAGATAGAGAGAGAAAGAGAAATGGAGGGAATGAGGGAGAGAGAGAGAGAGAGTCACAGAAAGAGACTTAAGAGAGAGATAGACTGACAGACAGACAGACAGACAGATAAGAAAGAAAGAAAGAAAGAGAGAGAGAGTGAGAGAGAGAGAAAGAAAGAGAGAGAGTTGTGTGTGTGTGTGTTTGAGACAGACAGACAGATATGAGAGAGAGATATAGATATAGATATATAGATATAAATATAGATATAGACAGACAAAGAAAGAGAGAGAGTGTGTTTGTGAGAGAGGGAGGAGAGAGAGAGAGAGAGAGAGATACAGAGAGAGACAGACAGAGACAGACAGACAGCCAGCCAGCCAGACAGACAGCCCAGACAGACAGCCAGACAGGTAGATATGAGAGAGAGACAGAGACATATATAGAGACAGAGACAGACAAAAAAGAGAGAGAAAGAGAGACAGGGTGGAGAGAAAGAGAGAAAGAAAGAAAGAGAGAGAGAGAGAGAGAGACAGAGAGAGGGGGGTAGGAGGAAGGGAGTACAAATACCAATACCAGAGTTTACTGATTTCAGGCTTTGGATGAACGTTCACAGTCAGACACATAAGACATGATGCAGCGGTCAATAATATATTGACACAAAATGTTTCAACATGACCGATGCCATTACAAAGGTCTTCGCACTATGGCAAACTAGGTCACGAGGAAGATGATATATGTCCCGTTTCATTCATGCCGTGGTTACGTCAGTGATTTGGCCCATAAATTATTCCAGACCAAAGATTCCCACGCTCGATAGGTCCAGTATTGGAGCTGACCTCTATGTCCTGTCTCAAGTCACACAGTATTTCGTCCGCTGTCTGTGCAGTTCTTCCAAGCACTGTCATGATCTGGGAGCGGATTGGGTTGAGAGAGAAAGAGAGAGAGAGAGAGAGAGAGAGAGAGAGAGAGAGAGAGAAATAGAGAGAAAGAGAGAGAGAGAGAGAAGGAGAGAGAGAGAGAGAGGGAGGGAGGGAGAGAGAAATATAGAGAGAGAAAGAGAGGGGTGGAGGGAGAGAGAGGGGGAATGGAGAGAGAAAGAGTATGTGTGCAAGAGAGAGAGAGAGGGAGGGAAAGAGATTTGGGGAGAGAGTGGGAGAGAGATAGACAGACAATTTAGACAGAGAGTGAGAGAGAGAGAGAGTGAAAGAGAGAGATAGAAAGAGAGAGAGAAAGAGAAAGACAAAAAACAGAGAGATAGAGCGAGAGAGAGAGAGAGATAGAGACAGAGACAGAGAGATACAGAGAGAGAGAGAGAAAGAGAAAAAGACAGAGACAGAGACACACAGACAGACAGACAGAGAGAGAGAGAGAGAAAGAAAGAAAGAGAGAGAAAGAGAGAGAAAAAGCGAGGGGAGAGGGGTGGAGGGAGAGAGAGGGGGAGGGAGAGAGAAAGAGTATATGTGTAAGAGAGAGAGGAGGGATAAAAAGTTGGGGAGAGAGTGGGAGAGAGATAGACAGACAAATTAGACAGAGAGTGAGAGAGAGAGAGAGAAAGAGAGATAGAAAGAGAGAGACAAAAGACAGAAAGATAGAGCGAGAGAGAGAGATAGAGAGACAGAGACAGAGGGATACAGAGAGAGAGAGAAAGAGAGAGACACACAGACAGAGAGAGAGAGGGGGGAGAGAGAGAGGGAGAGAGAGAGAGAGAGAGAGAGAGAAGAGTCAATTCAGCATCTTATTCTGGTAAATAGGGTTCAAGTCATCATCAAGAAATAGTTCGCTTCAGTCTACAATTTATCACACGTTCTTTGGTCTCGATAACATAGAAACAGCTCTGAGATAAAGAGAATGAATTTCTCAGAACATCTTTACATTCAGTTTATATCAAGGTCTTCCCTGTAATCTGTAGACAGCAAACAAACAAATGAATAAATAAATAGATCAATAATTAAATAAATAAATAAGTATAAAAAAAAGAATAAATAGAATAAATAAATAAATGAATGAATAAATAAACAAAAATAAACAAATAGCTAAATAAATAGCTAAAAATAGCTAAATAGCTAAATAAATGAATAATAAATAAAAGTAAATAAATATAAATAAATAAATAAACAATAAATAAATAATGAATAAATAAAATAAATCAATGAATCAATAAATGAATAAACAAACGAATAAATAAATACCTGCCATAGCTGCTGTTTTACACCATAGGGAGATTTCTGTGCTATTTTCTGACCCTTCAGTCCTGTTTGGTGAGATCAGTCATGCATTGTCTCATAATTCCATAACATGGATTGTTTATTTTTTCTATCGATTATCCACCTTGGTTTGGTAGCTGGTCTGGACCTAGTTGGTGTGCGTTGTGTGGCTTTGCCCCAGTGTTTGTCATCTTCCCACCTTGCCATTTGGTTTGAACAAGATAACTGAGGACTGGGTCTGAATGAGTCCTGCAGCGCATTGGACAGCCCTGTTTGCTTGGCGAAATGGCGTACCTCTGGCATGGAGAGCAGGGAGGTGATTATACAGTCAAATGTGAGGCATTGTTGCTCTGGGTCCCATCAGGCACCTTCGGGTGTTCCTTGTTAACATACACTGTCTTACGATCTTATCGAGTGAATTGTTTTCTCTTTTTTTTTTTTATCAACATTGTCTTGTTTCATCTTAACATATTGGTTAGCATCCAATTTAGGAAAACATCGGTCAGCATGGCGATGTGGTTTGGGCAACAAATTGACTGGCTAAGGACTCGTTGGATAAAACCTCCTTTCATCCAAAACATTAACCCTTTGAACCTCTCACCCATTCCAACAGTATCCTGTACTGTCAACCACGCTAGCAAAGCAAAACCTTGACCCTTCGACTGTTTAAGAAGCTGGTGGATGGGCTGATGGACTCAAGGGTTTCAGTTTTTGCGGTTTGTAGATATGATGTGGAAGGCAAAGGGTTAAGCTGGATCTTTTTCGCTGCCAACCAGCGTTTACTTCATTATCATCATCATCATCATCATCATCATCATCATCATCATCATCATCATCATCATCATCATCATCATCATCATCATCAGGTGCCCTGCCGCATGGCGTTGGCGATTATGGATTTCCATCTGTCTCTATCACTTGTTGCCTCAATCATCTCTGTGGCCTCCTTGTCCCCAGCTACTCTGCAAGTCCGTCTAGCATCTTCTCCATGGTTCTACTCGGTGCTCTCTTTCCCTCCAGATTTCCCGTTGTGACCAGGTCTTCCAGTTCCCCTTTCCTCTTAAAATGGCCTATAAATGTTGCCTGTCTTTTCCTAATCTTCCTTATGAGTGATCTACTTGTGTCTGCCTCCATCACGACTGTCTCGTTTGTTTTCTTTGCTGTCCATGGAACTCTCAACATTCTTCTTAGAAAACATATCTCGGCTGTCTGAATCTTGTTCTGGCTTTGCTTGTTGACTGTCTACGCCTCGCAACCGTTTACTTAAGGTGGAGCATGTTATATGCTCATTAGAGAAAACGAGATCATAGTCATGTTTCATCTAAATCCCATACTCGTCATTTAGGGTGTTGTTCAAAATGTCGGATCAACACTGCATGTGTCTGTATCTGTCAGGCCTAGGTAGCATCAGGATGTAATATTAGCATAATAGTGGTGCGAACATTAGACTTGTTAGGCAGTACTGATCCAAAATGGACTTGTATAGTATCATCATCACTATTCCGACACTCATTATAGCATTGCAAAGTATGCCCCAGAGTGTGTTGCTGTGTTGTTGTTGTTGTTGTTGTTGTTGTTGTTGTTGTTGTTGATATTTTATGTTCTGACCTCAATGTGGCCTCGTTTTGTTGGGTTTGAAGTATACTATCATCATCATCATCATCATCATCATCATCAATCATCATCATCATCATCATCATCATTCATGAGGTGCCCTGCCGCATGGTATTGGCGATCATGGACTTCCAACCATTTCTATCTCTCGTTGCTCCTAGCATCTCCCCCACCCTTCTCATCCCCAGCCACTCTGTCAAGTCCATCCAGCATTCTCTCCCTGGGTCTACCTGGTGCTCTCTTTCCCTCCAGCTTTCTCGTTGTGACCAGGTGCTCCAAATCCCCCTTCCTCATAAAATGGCCTATAAATGTTGCTTGTCTTTTCCTAATCTTCCTTATGAGTGATCTACTTGTGTCTGCCGCCATCAAGACTGTCTCGTTTGTTTTCTTTGCTGTCCATGGAACTCTCAACATTCTTCTGAGAAACCACATCTCGGCTGCCTCAATCTTGCTCTGGCTTTGCTTACTGACTGTCCAAGCCTCGCATCTGTACAACAATGTTGGTTCTATATACATTCAAGGACTCTCTTTCTGATGTTAATTGATAGGCATTTGTTGGTAAGAATGCTTGCCATCTTCTTAAATGCTGTTTTGGCTTGGCCGATTCTGCCAGCTATTTCCGATGTGATCTGCCGTCTGATGAAATGACCTTCCCAGGTATTTGAACTTATTAACCTGTGTCAAGGTTGTGCTATTTGCTGTTATTTTGCATGAGGGGATTTCATGTTTTTTACTGATAACCATGACTTCAGTCTTCCTGCTGATTAGTTCCAACCCCTTACCTTTGCTTTCTATTTCTTGTATATTCACAAGGTTTTGTAGGTCCCTTTCATTTTCTGCAATTAGCACGATGTCATCTACGTACCGAATGTTGTTTATCATTTTCCCTCCAACCTTTAATACCAGGGTCTTCTTCTAGGTTTCTCACGATGTTTTCGCTGTATAGTGAAAACAGATCTGGTGACAAAACACAAACCTGTCTGACTCCTCTTTTGATGTTTTGGAAAGAGCTTATATCGTTTTCTATTCTCATTGCAGCTGTTCGTTCCCAGTACATATTCCTGATTATTCGTAGATATTTTCCATCAACATTGAGTCTCTCCAGTTGGTTGATCAATTCTTCATGTCGTACCCGATCGAAAGCCTTGGTATAGTCACAAAGCATAAATACAAGTCCTTATTCATTTCAATTGACCTCTCTATGATAGTTCATAGGATGTATATGGCATTAATAGTTCCTTTCCCTTCCACAAATCTACACTGTTCTTCTGCTATTACTTTTTTGATTCTATTCCTTGTCCTCATTATTGAAGTATACTGGATACTTAAAATCAACGTCGTGAGGTTTTTTACTCAACAAAAAAAGCGTCAGGGGCGTTGCTGAAAATACCACAAAATAATAATGTCAGAAAAAGGGAAAAGAAAACTACATTTGCTAAAAGTTATTGAAAGCAATGGCAAATTTTTGTATTTCACACGAGAATTTAGCGTTTTTCAATCTTTAATTTTTTTCATATTTCATAAATATTTTTTTTATACAACTTCATCAAAACAGTCATCAATTTACACAGAAACAAACAGATGATCCAGTAACCAGGTACACAACAGACAGACAGACAGACAGACAGGCAGACAGAGAGACAAAGACACAGAACCACCGAGCTTTCCTCACTTTTTGTCCCCCCCCCCCTCCCCTCCTGTCATTACTTGCAAACAAGACACTAAACAAAGTGACATCCAAACCCTAAACCACAGCAAACTAAACTAATTTCTGTTCTGATGCCCACAAGCTGGGGACAATAAATAGTCAGTGTGCAAACAATAGATTGTTTGAACGTGGTGAATGTGGGGCCTGGGAATTGTTCATTGACAAGAGACAACATTTTAGGATAATGATGATTCTTGTGCTTTTTCTTCGCGTGTTAAATATGTTTATTTACTGTGTGTGTGTTTTTTTTTTTTCATTTTTGTGCAGGTATTGGCAATATCCTACTCTATTTCAACAATCTTGTCCCATTTGCTCTTTGTCTCTCTCTCTCTCTCTGTCTTCTGTCTCTCTGTTTCTCTCCCTTCTATCTGTCTGTCTGTCTCTCTCTCCATCTCCTTCCTGCCTGTCTGCCTGCCTACCTGCCAGCCTGTCGTCTGCCTCACTGTCTGTATCCTCTCTCTCTGTCTCTGTCTCTTCTTTTCTCCTTCCTTCTCTCTCTCTCTCTCTCTGTTTCTCACTCCTGTCTCTGTGTGTTTCTCACTCATTTCTCTCTTGTCTCTTGTCTCTCTGTCTCTCTTCTCTTCTCTTCTTCTCTCTTTCTTTCTCTTTCTCTCTTTTTTTCCTTCTCTCTCTGTCTCTGTTCCCCTCTCTCTCTCTCTTTCTGTCTCTCTGTTTCTCTCTCCTTATGTATGTTTTTTCTGCCTGCCTGCCTGTCTTTCTGTTTCTCTCTCATTCTGTCTGTCTGTTTGTCTCTCTGTCTGTTTATGTCTGTTTGTATGTCTAGTCTGTCTCTATCTCTGTCTCTGTCTGTTTATGTCTGTCTGTCTCGTATGTCTGCTGTTCTCTCTCTCTCTTCTCCTCTCTCTCTCTCTCTCTCTCTCTCTCTCTCTCTCTCTAAGTAGCTGTGGTTGAATGTATTGATCAACTGTATGATCACTGAAGGATACAAGAAACGACAGATATGTGTACTTATTCAATGATTTGTTTGTCTGATGGCCAATTTTTGTAAAATTGACATTTGGGTGAATATTATAGATGCGGTTAATGACAAATATTTTTAGCTTGGCCAGTTAAGGAATATGGACTAGAAGACAAATGAAATGACTACTGTAAATGCAAAGATGAATGTATCCCAGGTTATGTGGCGGTAA
Organism: Monoplex corrugatus; assembly: GCA_030674185.1. NCBI lineage: Eukaryota > Metazoa > Mollusca > Gastropoda > Littorinimorpha > Ranellidae > Monoplex > Monoplex corrugatus. The sequence goes on along the minus strand of JAPXFY010000030.1, from coordinate 50,812,170 downwards.
ACGATAGAAGGGGACAATGTGACAGAGTTCACTGCAGTTCAGTAGTAGAACTTGTATACGTATGGATGCATAAGAAAACCCGAACCCCTCTCCTCCCTTCCTCGTGCATGTATTGTGGCCTAAAGCCGATGTACAATAAACATTATCTCCCTCTCTCTCCCTCTCTCTTTCTCTCTTTGACCTCTCGTTATTTCTCTCTCTTCTTTTCTTCTCCTAACTCTCTGTCTTTTTCTTTTCTTTTCTTTCTCGTTCTTTGTTTCTCTTTTACTTTCTCATTTTCTTTCTCTATCTCTGTACGTGTGCATGCGTGCATGTGTGAATGTGTGTGTGTGTGTGTGTGTGTGTATGTGTGTGCATGTGTGTGTTGTGTGTGTGTGTGTGTTGTGTGTGTGTTTGGTTGTGTGTGTGTTGTTGTGTGTGTGTGTTGTGTTTGTGTGTGTGTGTGTTGTGTTGTGTGTGTGTGTTGTGTTTGTGTTTGTGTGTGTGTGTTTGTGTGTGTGTGTTGTGTGTGTGTTTGTTGTGTGTGTGTGTGTTTGTGTTTGTCTGTGTGTGTCTGTGTGTGTCTGTGTGTGTGTGTCTGTGTGCCTGTGTGTCTGTCTGTGTCTGTGTGAGCATGCACTAGATTATACGTTTCACTTCGTGTTTTCCGTTCAGCATATTTCATTAACATCAAAGACACCACAAACATCATAGTAACTCCACTACATGTCGTCTCAAGTCCATGGACCCCAGAATCTTTGAGTGTTTCTGAACAGTGACAGCCTTGTCAAACTTCACTGAAGATTTGGCAAAGTTTCGTCTCCAGTTTGAACCACTTCTTGTAGACTCGGTCAATCAAAAATCCCAATTTGGCATCATTGATATGTCCTTCAGAAACATTGTCTCTGTATCAATTTCTTGCTTATGTATTGAAAGGGGAATTGGAGCACCTGGTCATAACAGGAAAACTGGAGGGAAAGAGAGCACCAGGTAGACACAGGGAGAAAATATTGGACGGACTTGCAGAGTGGCTGAAGACAGAGAGGGTGGCAATTGTGCTTGCGGCAACAAGAGATAGAAACAGATGGAAGGCCATGATCGCCAACGCCATGTGGCAAGGAACTTAATGATGATGGTGACATTGTTGTAGAGACTGCAATGCCCTATGTTTTGTGTAAATCTTCACATTATTATCATCATTACTTTTTCAGACTGTGGCAGACAGGCATTTTATTAATGATCACCGCTTCTTTTGTTTGTTGTTGATTGGGTTGAATGCTTGTTTTTTTTTTCTTCTTCTAATTTTCCATATTTGTATGCTTAATGCTATCATAATTTTGATTTTGTTTTATTTACTGACGCATTTCGCTCTAATATTTGTATGCTACCATTGCATGAGTAGAATACCAAAGACCAGGATTTTCTTGTGACAAGTCCTTCAGAAATTGATACTGCTATGCTTGAGTAACAAACTATTTTCAAGAGTTCAAACTTCTTCGTGTTCTCATTCATGTCATCAAATATACACTTGTGGTTTGAGATGAACTTCTTTTAAAAGTGAGCCTAGTACATGAAATGTAAGGACAAAATCATGTATTCTCGATTTTTTTTTTCATTTCTAAAACTCCATTGTGAAACCACTGGCATGAAAGTATGCCTTTATTAAAAATAGCTTAGAAAACAATATAGCATTTCATTGTTTTCAAGGATAACAAATTGAGCGAAAGAGAAAATTAAATAAAAGAGAAAGAGAAAGAGACAGACAGACAGAGACAGAGACAGAGACAGGACAGAAGGAAAGGGGGGAGGGAGTGAGAAGATAAAGGAAAGAAGAGAGAAAAGGGAGAGAGAGAGAGGTGAGAAAGAGAGAGAGAGAAGAGAAAGAGAGAGAGAGACAGAGAAAGAGAAGAGACGGAGAAGAGAGAGAGAGAGAGCACAGAGAGAGGACAGGAGAAGAGAGAGAGAGAGAGAGAGAGAGAGAGAGAGACAGAGAGACAGAGAGACAGAGAGAGACACAGAGAGAGACAGAGAGATGCTACAGAGTGACAGAGAGACACAGATATAGAGACAGAAACAGAAAAGAGTCAGATCTACAGTACCAATCACTCTGTCATTATAACTTCGAGCATGCATATCCATGTGTGTATGTGTGTGTGTGTGTGTGTGTGTGTGTGTGTGTGTGTGTGTGTGTGTGTGTGTGTGTGTGTGTGTGTGTGTTGTGTGAAGTGGGGGAGGGGGAGCGCGTATGCATGTGCGTGCTTGCGTACGACATGTGACGTTTGACATTACCACTGAGAAACAGTCGCTCGTCACCTCAAAGTTTTAGAAGAAGACGACAGCATCACATCATAGGGACACCACACACAGTTTGGTAATGGGTAATGTCATCTGGTTCTTAGTTCTCTCTCTCTCTCTCTCTCTCTCTCTCTCTCTCTCTCTCTCTCTCTCTCTCTCTCTCTCTCTCTCTCTCTCTCTCTCTCTCTCTCTCTCTCTTTCTCTCTCTCTCTGTGTATATATATAAATATATACACACACACATATATATATACACATACATGTATATCTATTTATCTATCTATCTATCTATCTATCTATCTATCTATCTATCTATCTATTATCTATCTCTCTATCTATCTATCCATCTATCTAATCTAATCTAATCTATCTATCTATCTATCTATCTATCTGTCTGTCTATCTATCTATCTATCTCCTCATCTGTCTATCTATGTATCTATGTATCTATCTATTTATCTATTTATCTATTTATTTATCTATCTATCTATCTATCTATCTATCTATCTATCTATATATATATAAGAGAGAGAGAGAAATGTGCATACAAATAAAAAAAAATACATACATATGTAGATGTATGTATACACACATACATATGTCTATTCCTATTTTTTTGTATTTGTGCTTGCACGAGTTTGTGATTGTATTTACTTTTATGTGTATACTGCTAAGCGAATGCATTCATTTGAACTTGAAGAGAAAAACGTTTCTTTTATGTCATGTGTTGAACAAAGAAATATACACTCTTTGTGACCAATCCAACCCTCCCTTTCTCACTCTCCCACCCTCCCTCTCTTTCTCATTTTCCACCCAATCTCTACTCTTTGTCTTGTTGAAGTAGTTGGACACATCACAAGTTGAATGGGACCCAGAAATGTCACATCAGTTGATCAAATGTCGCCATAGTTAGCGTGAAACATTTTGCCCAGTATGGATCTGACTTTCAGGCACTTGTTAACATTATATTGCTTTTTTCTATGTTCTTTAGATTGCATATTCATGGTATATCATGATTAAGTGACATATATTCTGCTATGTACAAGTGGACACACAGACATAGAGAGGACTGTTCGGATACGCTGATGCAAACACACAAACACACACATAAGGAGTAGTAGGCACATACACGCACTCGCGCACGCACGTACACACACACATACATCATCATCATCATCATCATCATGTGCCCTGCCGCATGGCGTTGGCGATCATGGATTTCCATCTGTCTCTATCTCTCGTTGCCCCTAGCATTTCTCCCACCCCCCTCGTCCCCAGCCACTCTGCAAGTCCGTCCAGCATTTTCTCTCTGGGTCTACCCGGTGCTCTCTTTCCCTTCAGCTTTCTTGTTGTGACCAAGTGCTCCAAATCTCCCTTCCTCATAAAATGGCCTATAAATGTTGCCTGTCTTTTCCTAATCTTCCTTATGAGTGATCTACTTGTGTCTGCCTCCATCAAGACTGTCTCATTTGTTTTCTTTGCTGTCCATGGAACTCTCAACGTTCTTCTTAGAAACCACACATACACATACTCAAAAAACAACAACATACACATACACACAGACATACATACGCACACAAACACACACACACACAAACACACACACACACACACACACACACACACACACACACACACACACACAACACACACACACACATTCACACACACACACACACGCGCGCACACACACACATGCACACACACTTACACTCACTCACACACACATACACGCACACCACAGACATACTTGAACACACGCATAATACACGCTCACAGTTTAAATTCGTACACATCATACAACCACTTCAGATGCACAGATGGATAAGGTAAGATAAGGTGTTACTGTTATTTATAAAGGTGATAGAGAAGCACGTGCGTGCTTCATTACACCAGCCCTCATCCAATGCTGCTGTTCACAAAGCCGGTAACCACCCTGCGGAAGAATGTGCCTATCCGTTCGTAGCGGTTGAGATCGCCCGACCTTTTCCGGCACATGTGT
>JAPXFY010000030.1:50797895-50802895 GCA_030674185.1 Monoplex corrugatus | reverse complement strand
GAGGCTCTGGCGGAAAACAGGGCAGCGTGGAGGACAGCTGTTCAGCGAGGCGTAGTGAATGCGGAGAGGAGGAGAGCAGAAAGCGCAGATGAGAAAAGGGCTCTTCGCAAGCAACGTTCCAAAAACCAGACAACAGCGACTCAATTTGTATGTGGCAGATGTGACAGAGATTGCCACTCAAGAATCGGCCTGCACAGCCACAGCAGAAAGTGCACGTCATGACCACAACGCCTCCTGGTACAGACTATCATCTCCTGAGATGTAAAGAGGCCGACGACGACATTTTTATTTTCAAGATGTTTGTAAACGTTATGTATTTGAAAATGGAATAAAAACGAGTAAAACAACGACACATACAAGAAAAAATCACACAACCATTGACAAAGTTCGTGCCATGTAAGAGAAGATCCAACTAAATAGTTTGCTTTGCTAATCATGGATGTGTCTCCTGCAAGTTTTTGTCATTTTTTGTGGTCGCAGGTAGTTTATTCAAACAATTAACAACATTTAAATGTTTCATCTAATCATCATCATCATCATCAGGTGCCCTGCCGCATGGCGTTGGCGATCATGGACTTCCAACCATCTCTATCTCTCGTTGCCCAAAGCATCTCCCCAACCCTCCTCGTCCCCAGCCACTCTGCAAGTCCGTCCAGCATTCTCTCCCTGGGTCTACCTGGTGCTCTCTTTCTCTCCAGCTTTCCCGTTGTGACCAGGTGCTCCAAATCCCCCTTCCTCATAAAATGGCCTATAAATGTTGCCTGTCTTTTCCTAATCTTCCTTATGAGTGATCTACTTGTGTCTGCCTCCATCAAGACTGTCTCGTTTGTTTTCTTTGCTTTCCATAGAACTCTCAACATTCTTCTGAGAAACCACATCTCGGCTGCCTCGATCCTGCTCTGGCTTTGCTTGCTGACTGTCCACACCTCGCACCCGTACAACAGTATTGGTTCTATATAACATTCAAGGAATCTCTTTCTGATGTTAATTGATAGGCATTTGTTGGTAAGGATGCTTGTCATCTTCTTGAATGCTGTTTTGGCTTGGCCGATTCTGCCAGCTATTTCCGATGTGCGTTTCAGCTAATGAGATACAATAAAAACGCTTATTAAAAGTATAAAACAAGAAAGAGGAAATTCAGTAAAATGTGGATGCAAGCCGCACAAGAACGATCCCAGATCAGCGTCAGAAAGAAGATAAAAGGCCTACTAGGTGAATTGAGAGTGCAGCTGCAACTTTCTGTTTTTCTTTAAAATCACAATATTCCACAGTAAAATTCATCAAAAAAGTAATAATATAATCAAATCATTAGTGATCGATACCCCTCGGCAACACGTCATTGAAATTACTTGAAATTGGAGATTTTTACACCTCCACCACAAATCATCCCCTTACAGAATTGCAGCAACTTGCCAGTTGTTACTTTGTAGTGCTTAACACAACGAACTACCGACTGGAAGGTTGTGGGTTCGATTCCCCATTAGTCCTTTCACAACCGTCGAGGGATTTTTCGACTCCAATTGGCTATTACTCGGAGTTGTGTGCGCTATGGGATTATTGGGAAGACTGAGACCACACAGTCAAGTCTCATCTACTTCACAGATACGTTACTGAAGGTGTAGTTCAAATCTTTTGACGAACACAGCAGGTGTTTCTATCTCTCGGACCTGGTTGATACTGGGATGTATTATGATAGCAGTTGTAAAGTAAACCATGTCACGCGCTCTCACTCCTAGATGAAACTCCATAACATCATGTTTACATGTATCCTCCTCATTGTCATCATCACCATCGCATTGTAAAAACTGTCTATGTGACCATTAATAAGATGGCGAAGAAAATGAGACAAAGAAAAACCCTAGCAACTTATCATGGATCACTTTGAAGCTTATGACGACAAATTACGGGCACAGCAAATAATAATTTAAAACAATTAAATCAAAGTTCACAAGACATCATTCATGTTGCTTTCTAATAAATATCTGGCAGTGAAAGTTTTCAAATTTTCTCCTCGGTTTACTGAAAACAAGGATTGAAATCATATGAGACTCAACCACAAGTATCTGCTAATTATTTTGTCTTATAGACTATAAGGTAGAAAGAAACTCTAGGGAGAGCTAGACAACAGAAGGTCTTCAGAGAAGTAACCCCCTTTAGACAAGTGTTTCGGCCCTGAATTCCTTACACTCTCGGGGGGCCGGGCCACATCCAGGTCATGACTCCTGGATGCCCTTCTGCTGTTGTCTATTTTTTTTTTTTTTTTTTTTTTCCCCCACGCCGGGGATCGAACCTGGGCGATTCTGCGCTTCAGAACTGCGGTACGCGGTTTTACCAATGTGCTAACGGGGCACACATCATCTGTAGGGAATTTAATCCTTATGAAGTTCACTTTTTTCGTTCCTCCTTGCCCAGATCCAGCTTGAGCTCCTTTCTGCTGCCTCTGCCATCGCTTTAAGGGCTCTAGTCCTCTTCTTCCCAGAAATGGCGAGTTGTTTCATGAGATCATAAGCGGAGGTACCCACAAAACCCTCTTGCCCCGACCTCTATGGCGAAGATTTTGACCCGCAGACCTGCTTTCTTCAGGGTGCTGGCAAGACCGGCGTATTTTCCGGTCTTGTAGATATGTGCTTCTTCCATTCTGCTTTCGTATGGCACAGTGAGTTCTATCAGAATCACTTGTTTCGAGGAGTCAGAGTGGAGAGCGATGTCTGGTCTCATGCCTGTCTTGCTGATGACATCTGGGTAATTTCTCCACTCTGGGAGGTCTGCTGTACACTCCCAGTCGACTGCTCCATCCAGAAGACCCTTTGGCAATGTGCTGGTTGTCATAGCACTTTCGGGCCAGACCTGTTTCCCTCCTGCTTTGTAGAACGTTGTCATAGCAATTGGTGCGTTTGGGGTCATGGTTTTTTCGCTAACCACATCTGTGATCACTTTCAGAACTTGGTTGTGCCTCCATGTATACCTTCCTTGGGCTAGCGCTACTTTGCAAGAGCTTAGGACATGTTCCACTGTTTGTTTCTTCTGACAGAGCGGACATGCTGGGTCGTCTGCTTTCCCCCATTTCACTAAGTTTGCATTCGAGGGGAGCAGGTCATATACAGATCTGAGGAGGAAGCTTATCCTTAGAGGAGCCATGTGCCACATATCGTTCCAGCTGAGACTTCTTTGGAGTGCACTGCCCCATGTTGTCCATTGCCCCTGTTGACCTTGCTGGACTGCCTTCTGCACTCTTTTGACATCTTCTTCTTCCTTCAACTCCTGTATGATCATGTCTCTTTTTTCCTTCCCTTTGGCTTTAGACCACCACTGCAGTTTTGTTGCTCCCAGTCCCTGTCTGTTGGTTTGCGTGTGTCCAATTATTTCTTTGATGCTGAGGTTTCTCTTGGCATTGTTTACAGCCTCTTGGACTTTCCACTTTCTGCCAGTTCTCAGCTTTGGATGAACTGATCTCACGATATTGTCTTCCGATTCCTCCAGCATGCTCAACAGTCTTGCTTTTCCAACTTTGTATTCCTCCACTATGGATTTGAGAGGTAGCTTCAGCATTGCTTGACGACAGTAGAATGCAACATCAGTGAGACCAGGTGGGACACCGAGCCATTTTCTTGTGTATAATAATACTTTATATGTTACGTTTTTGTTTGTTTGTTTGCTTATGTATTGCTCTTTCGCTCTTTCCTTTTTGAATTTTTTGTATTTAGGTTTGCCGATCAAACACAAGTTTTTTTGATCAAATATGTTTAATCCACTTTAACCCTGACCCCACTTATGCCATGTGTATTTAAATTCTTTCAGCCCCCAAATTCCGTCTTTTATAGACGAAAACATCATAAGATTGAAATGTGTACCTTGTAGGAAGATGTAGCTGGCCATCGTCAGAAAACACACAGTTTGAATATTATATATATGTGCTTAACCTCACACGTGTGAATGACGCTCAGGTTCAGGAACATTACGTTACGCTGTTGAGCTGAATGTCAATATTTGATGTGTAAAACTTTGCTGGAACGGAATCTGCACACACACACACACACACACACCCCTCACCAACACCCGGCAAACAATATCAGCAGAATGTTTTTTAAAAACTGGGCAAAAATAGTTATGAATGGCTAGTATCATGCCATGGAAAAATGTGCTGTTTCAAATAGATATTGATTTACGTCCCCCTGTAAGTTTCATTTTTACATTTTGATCTCCTTCTGAATGAACTGTTCTCAAACATTTGCTGCAGCTGTGATCCAGTGCTTCATTTCTACAACGAACCACATAGTGCTAAACAATTTATATTTACATGGTGGATAACAGGATGTGGACTGGCCTGGAAATTTGAAAGGTCTATTATGTGGACACGAAATAGACCTGCGGTGCATTCGCCTGGCTGTTCTGGCATAAAACTATTGGAGAGGTAGGTTTATTTTCCAAGCCCGTCTTCCTAACTCTTTCACCACCAAGTCTCCCCAGAAACGGCACTCCTCAGTGCCAAGTATATTTTGGACAGCCAATTTTGCAGCGCAGTTAGCATTTTAAAAGCTTATTTCCCAAAGACTGTAAATATGTTCACTAACTTTTTTTTGCTGTGTAAAGGGCAGATGTTGTATTTATATATGAATGGTTGCTTTTGTTTATGTGCTTGATTAATCATTCCACAGATAATCTTATTCTAAAGAAAAACTTTTCTCATACGGTTTATTAGATGTACTACTGACCTTTATTTCGTGAATTGTGTGCCAGATATCATTTTAATAAATGAGGAAAAGCAATGGAAAATCTACACACAAAGTCAGCTGTCTGCTTATTCTACTCAGAGTGGTAGACAATGCGTGTCGATTTGCAGCCATTTTGAAGAAAACGTGACGTAAATTCCGACGATTAACAAAGTCACGCTTCGGCCTTACTGCTGAAAAACTAGGTCGTTGGGTGAAGTTTAATGATAGCACAGTCGCCTGCATTCACCAGTGAAAAGTTATCATTTAGCATGACCACGGCGGGAAAAG
>JAPXFY010000030.1:50785600-50790600 GCA_030674185.1 Monoplex corrugatus | reverse complement strand
TGCTTTCCATGGAACTCTCAACATTCTTCTGAGAAACCACATCTCGGCTGCCTCGATCCTGCTCTGGCTTTGCTTGCTGACTGTCCACACCTCGCACCCGTACAACAGTATTGGTTCTATATAACATTCAAGGAATCTCTTTCTGATGTTAATTGATAGGCATTTGTTGGTAAGGATGCTTGTCATCTTCTTGAATGTTGTTTTGGCTTGGCCGATTCTGCCAGCTATTTCCGATGTGCGTTTCAGCTAATGAGATACAATAAAAACGCTTATTAAAAGTATAAAACAAGAAAGAGGAAATTCAGTAAAATGTGGATGCAAGCCGCACAAGAACGATCCCAGATCAGCGTCAGAAAGAAGATAAAAGGCCTACTAGGTGAATTGAGAGTGCAGCTGCAACTTTCTGTTTTTCTTTAAAATCACAATATTCCACAGTAAAATTCATCAAAAAAGTAATAATATAATCAAATCATTAGTGATCGATACCCCTCGGCAACACGTCATTGAAATTACTTGAAATTGGAGATTTTTACACCTCCACCACAAATCATCCCCTTACAGAATTGCAGCAACTTGCCAGTTGTTACTTTGTAGTGCTTAACACAACGAACTACCGACTGGAAGGTTGTGGGTTCGATTCCCCATTAGTCTTTTCACAACCGTCGAGGGATTTTTCGACTCCAATTGGCTATTAATCGGAGTTGTGTGCGCTATGGGATTATTGGGAAGACTGAGACCACACAGTCAAGTCTCAACTACTTCACAGATACGTTACTGAAGGTGTAGTTCAAATCTTTTGACGAACACAGCAGGTGTTTCTATCTCTCGGACCTGGTTGATACTGGGATGTATTATGATAGCAGTTGTAAAGTAAACCATGTCACGCGCTCTCACTCCTAGATGAAACTCCATAACATCATGTTTACATGTATCCTCCTCATTGTCATCATCACCATCGCATTGTAAAAACTGTCTATGTGACCATTAATAAGATGGCGAAGAAAATGAGACAAAGAAAAACCCTAGCAACTTATCATGGATCACTTTGAAGCTTATGACGACAAATTACGGGCACAGCAAATAATAATTTAAAACAATTAAATCAAAGTTCACAAGACATCATTCATATTGCTTTCTAATAAATATCTGGCAGTGAAAGTTTTCAAATTTTCTCCTCGGTTTACTGAAAACAAGGATTGAAACATATGAGACTCAACCACAAGTATCTGCTAATTATTTTGTCTTATAGACTATAATAATACTTTATATGTTACGTTTTTGTTTGTTTGTTTGCTTATGTATTGCTCCTTGCTCTTTCTTTTTGAATTATTTGTATTTAGGTTTGCCGATCAAACACAAGTTTTTTTGATCAAATATATTTAATCCACTTTAACCCTGACCCCCACTTATGCCATGTGTATTTTAAATTCTTTCAGCCCCCAAATTCGTCTTTTATAGACGAAAACATCATAAGATTGAAATGTGTACCTTGTAGGAAGATGTAGCTGGCCATCGTCAGAAAACACACAGTTTGAATATTATATATATGTGCTTAACTCACACGTGTGAATGACGCTCAGGTTCAGGAACATTACGTTACGCTGTTGAGCTGAATGTCAATATTTGATGTGTAAACTTTGCTGGAACGGAATCTGCACACACCACACACACACACCCTCACCAACACCCGGCAAACAATATCAGCAGAATGTTTTTAACAACTGGGCAAAAATAGTTATGAATGGCTAGTATCATGCCATGGAAAATGTGCTGTTTCAATAGATATTGATTTACGTCCCCTGTAAGTTTCATTTTTACATTTTGATCTCCTTCTGAATGAACTGTTCTCAAACATTTGCTGCAGCTGTGATCCAGTGCTTCATTTCTACAACGAACCACATAGTGCTAAACAATTTATATTTACATGGTGGATAACAGGATGTGGACTGGCCTGGAAATTTGAAAGGTCTATTATGTGGACACGAAATAGACCTGCGGTGCATTCGCCTGGCTGTTCTGGCATAAAACTATTGGAGAGGTAGGTTTATTTTCCAAGCCCGTCTTCCTAACTCTTTCACCACCAAGTCTCCCCAGAAACGGCACTCCTCAGTGCCAAGTATATTTTGGACAGCCAATTTTGCAGCGCAGTTAGCATTTTAAAAGCTTATTTCCCAAAGACTGTAAATATGTTCACTAACTTTTTTTTGCTGTGTAAAGGGCAGATGTTGTATTTATATATGAATGGTTGCTTTTGTTTATGTGCTTGATTAATCATTCCACAGATAATCTTATTCTAAAGAAAAACTTTTTTCATACGGTTTATTAGATGTACTACTGACCTTTATTTCGTGAATTGTGTGCCAGATATCATTTTAATAAATGAGGAAAAGCAATGGAAAATCTACACACAAAGTCAGCTGTCTGCTTATTCTACTCAGAGTGGTAGACAATGCGTGTCGATTTGCAGCCATTTTGAAGAAAACGTGACGTAAATTCCGACGGTTAACAAAGTCACGCTTCGGCCTTACTGCTGAAAAACTAGGTCGTTGGGTGAAGTTTAATGATAGCACAGTCGCCTGCATTCACCAGTGAAAAGTTATCATTTAGCATGACCACGGCGGGAAAAGAGTTAAAAAATCAATCAGACTTTTTGTTTTTCTTAAATTAAGTTTTGGTCATTGGTTTTTGTTTTGTTTTTTTATTTTTTTTAAGCAAGACAGAGTGAGTGAAAGAGAAAGTGGGTAACGGAGGGACGGGAAATTAGAAGAAAAAAAAGAGAATATGTTGGAACAGTGTCTGTGCATGCGCACGCGCACATGTGTGTGCATGTATGTATGTATAAGTATATGTATATGTATATGTATATGTATATGTATATGTATATGTATGTGTATGCATGTATGCGTGTATGTGTGTATTGTGTATGTGTGTGGTGTGAGTGTGTGTGATGTGTATGTGTGTGTGTGTGTGTGTGTGTGTGTGTGTGTGTGTGTTGTGTGTGTGTGTGTGTGTGTGTGTGTGTGTGTGTGTGTGTTCGTTCGTTATTTCTTTTAACGTCTATTCACATATGTGCTTTTAGACAGGGAAAAATACAGTAGACAAGATAGGATAAAGAGGTGACTGTGGGGTGGAAGAATCTACGAAATCATAAAGACAGTTTTACATATTAATTAACCAAAGAACATAACTCTTGAGAGTCATGTAGGAATTATCTCCCATATTGTTGTAGAACTTCTCAAATCCAACACAGTTTGCGGTGCCCATTCAGTAGCATAGAAGCAGATACAAAGCACAAAAACCGTAAGCTCAGAACACTCCTCTGAGCTTACGGTTGTTGTGCTGTGTATGTAAGCGCACGCGCGTGTGCGTGCGTGCATGCGTTTGAGTGTTCTGAGCTTACAGTTTTTGTGCTTTGTATCTGTTTCTATGCTAGCTGAATGGGTACCGCAAACTGTCTTGGATTTGAGAAGTTCTACAATATGGGAGATAAATCCTACGTGACTCTCAAGAGTTATGTTCTTCTAGAACCATTTGCCATGTTTTCTTCAATTGTCCTTGAAACAAAAACTATCCAAACTTACCGATGAATCAAGATGCTGCTTTTTTTTATATTTAACTGGATCATCCTATACATTCATTACTTTCTTGTTCATTGTTCATTGGTACGGAGTAGTTTAGGCTGGACAATAGTGCCCATCTTTTTTTTTTTTTTTTTTTTGTGATTGGCACCGATAGTCATATTTCTCTTTACCAGGTTTAGTTAGCTACAACACTTTGTGACTGTTTCAGACATGAGCTTTTCTAAATGACAAATGTAACGAAAGACTGATAGGAAAAAAGTCGAGAAACGTGTGCATGAATGTCTGTGTATAGTTGTTTGTTTGTCCCGTTGGTTTTCTATGCAACGTTAATATATTGTGTTACGTCACAGCACACACACAGCATACACACACACACACACACACACACACACACACACACACACACACACACACACACACATTACATATACAATAATATATAAACTATATTTACATATACATATATACACTATATATATATATGAGAGAGAGAAACACATAGACAGACAGAGAAACAGACAGACACAAAGATAGATAGCTAGACCAGATCGATAGATATAGATAGATAGATAGATAGATAGGTAGATAATAGATAGATAGATAGTAGATAGATAGATAGATGGATAGATAGATAGATAGATAGATAGATAGATAGATAGATATACAGTGTATAGATGTGTGTGTACGTACGTGCGCACGTGTGAGTGTGCATGTGTATGTATGTATGTGAGTGTGTGTGTGTGCGACATGTGCGTGTACGTGTGTCTGTATGTGTGTGGGTGAGTGTGTGAGTTGTGTGTGTGTGTGTGTGCGTGCTTGTGCATGTGTGTGTGTGGTGTATGTGTGTGTGTTGTGTGTGTATGTTGTGTTGTAGTTGTGTTGTGTGTGTGTGTGTCTGTGTGTGAATATATATATGTTATATTATATAGTGTGTGTGTGTGTGTGTGTGTGTGTGTGTGTGTGTGTGTGTGTGTGTGTGTGTGTGTGTGTGTGTGTGTGTTTGTGTGAACCGGATATCAGACACTTGTCCTTGCCAAGGGTTTTTAAAATCAACCCGTCACTCCGATGTAATTTTGTGAATGCTGACCCCTCTCCTGCACTTTCCCCACCTCATAACACTTCCACATGTTGCTGAAAATCGACAGGTCATTTGCCATGACAGGTCGCAAATTTGGGATTTCCGCCACTTTGGGTCCAGTTCTGATAACACATCCAGTTTTTTTTTTTTCCACTTCCTTTGGTGGTGTGCCGATTTTCCAATCACATGCCCTGTCACACAGGAAACATGGGCTTTCAGGTTTTTTGCTTTTCTGTTTTGTTTTTGTTGTTGTTTATAGTTGTTGTTATCGTTGGTGTTGTTGTTGTTCTCTTTTGAATAATGACTAAACTAGTATGTCTTCTGAATAACAACAAAACCTA
>JAPXFY010000030.1:50770600-50780600 GCA_030674185.1 Monoplex corrugatus | reverse complement strand
GGTTTTGTAGGTCTCTTTCACTTTCTGCAATTAGCACGGTGTCATCTGCGTATCGAATGTTGTTTATCATTTTTCCTCCAACCTTTAATCCAGGGTCTTCTTCTAGGTTTCTCATGATGTTTTCGCTGTAAAGTGAAAACAGATCTGGTGACAAAACACAACCCTGTCTGACTCCTCTTTTGATATTTTGGAAAGAGCTTACATTGTTTTCTATTCTCGTTGCACCTGTTTGTTCCCAGTACACATTTCTGATTATTCGTAGATCTTTTCCATCAACATTGAGTCTCTCCAGTTGGTTGATCAATTCATCATGTCTTACCCGATCGAAAGCCTTGGTGTAGTCAACAAAGCATAAATACAAATCCTTATCAATTTCAATCAACCTCTCTATGATAGTTCTTAGTGTGTATTTGGCATTAATAGTTCCTTTCCTTTGCACAAATCCACACTGTTCTTCTGTTATTTCTCTTTTGATTCTATTCCTTGTCCTCATGATTATTCTTAACAAGATTTTTGTTACATGGTTCATTAAACTGATTGTGCGATAGAGTTCGCATTTTATAACTCCTGTCTTCTTTGGAAGTGCAATGAAAATTGATTTTGACATACCTTTGGGGATTTTTCCAGTGTCGTAAATTTCATTTAGGAGGACTTATTTTTTCAGTACCAAATTCCTCCAGGGTTTCGATTATCTCTGTAGTAATGTTGTCTGGTCCTGGGGCTTTTCCCGGTTTCATCTTTTTCAGTGCCGCTCTAACTTCATCTTTCATTATGGGTGGTCCTTCAAAGTTATTTTTTGTGTTCTTCGTTTCTGTCATCCTCAAAAAGGTCTTTAATTTACTCTCCCCATCTGTCTAATATTTTGTCTTTTTCCATGATAAGCGTGCCATCTTTCGATTTCAAGCAACCAGTTGATGTGCATGTATTTTTTTCTGTGGACAATTTCTTCAGTTCGTCTGTACATACCCAGAGGATCCGTTTTGTGTCGGTCTTCCATTTCTTTGCACTTTGTGGCAATAATAACTTGAAACTTTCTTTTCCTTTGATAAACGAATTAAATGTTCTACAGAAAACTTCGAAACTTTCTTCTCGCTCTCTCTGTGTCTCTCTGTCTCTCTCTGTCTCTGTCTATGTCTATGTCCCTGGCTTTCTCTCTTTCTCTCTCTCTCTCTCTCTCTCTCTCTCTCTCTCTCTCTCTGTCTCTCTGTCTCTCTGTCTCTCTGCCTCTCTTTGAGCTATCACACTGAAAACTGAAGTCTAAGGTATACACAGATAAAATAAAACACAGAGCTGTTATTTAGCTGCTGCGAATATTTTTTTTCTCTCTAAAAAGAGGGATAAAAATGTGAAAGTTGTGATTGATATGATTGTATCAATATGCTATTCTCTACTAAACTTTGTGTGTGTGCGTGTGTGTGTGTGTGTGTGTGTGCGTGTGCGGGTGTGTGTGTGTGTGTGTGTGTGTGTGTGTGTGTGTTGTGTGTGTGTGTGTGTGTGTGGTGTGTGTGTGTGTGTGTGTGATCGTTCGTTCTTTGGTTCTTTTCACTATGAATGATATTAATGTGTGTGTGTGTGTGTGTGTTTTGTGTGTGTGGTGCGCGCGCGCGTGTGTGTGTGTGTGTATGTGTGTGTGTGATCGTTCGTTCTTTGGTTGTTTTCACTATGAATGATATCAATGTGTGTGTGTGTGTGTGTGTGTGTGTGTGTGTGTGTGTGTGTGTGTGTGTGTGTGTGCACGCGCACGTGTGTGTGTGTGTGTGTGTGTGTGTGTGTGTGTGCACGCGCACGTGGTGTGTGTGTGGTGTGTGTGTGTGTGTGTGTGTGTGTGTGTGTGTGGTGTGTGTGTGTGTGTGTGTGTGTGTGTGTGTGTGCACGCGCACGTGTGTGTGTGTGTGGTTTTTTTTTTTACGCGCGTGTGTGAGCGTTTGTGTGTTTGATTGTTAACGTGTCCTCGAGCTCGTATATGTTTATGGACAAGTTTGTTTCCTTTATATATTTATATGGAGAAGAAATCAGCATCAATCGGACATTGGACTAAAAAACCTTTTTATTTTGAAAACACAATCTGTCGGCAAACTTCCTTGTCCTACTGTCCTGAATATTGGAGCAGACTGACGTGATATATCCCCTACTATCACATTTCTCCTGGAGATTGTCCTTTTTGTAAACAATTAAACTGTTTTGTCCTGTCTTTGTCCTTTTTATAGCAAGTAAACTGTTTTGCTCTGTCTTTGTCCTTTTTGAAACAATTAAACTGTTTTGCTCTGTGTTTGTCCTTTTTTATACATGTAAACTGTTATGCTCTGTGTTTGTCCTTTTTATAACATGTAAACTGTTATGCTCTGTGTTTGTCCTTTTTATAACATGTAAACTGTCTTGCCCTGTCTTTGTCCTTTTTATAACATGTAAACTGTTTTGCTCTGTATTTGTCATTTTTATAACAAGTAAACTGTTTTGCTCTGTCTTTGTCCTTTTTATACAAGTAAACTGTTTTGCTCTGTCTTTGTCCTTTTTATAACAAGTAAACTGTTTTGCTCTGTATTTGTCCTTTTTATAACAAGTAAACTGTTTTGCTCTGTTTGTCCTTTTTATAACAAGTAAACTTTTGCTCTGTGTTTGTCCTTTTTATAACAAGTAAACTGTTTTGCTCTGTGTTTGTCCTTTTTATAACAAGTAAACTTTTGCTCTGTGTTTGTCCTTTTTCATAACAAGTAAACTGTTTTGCTCTGTTTGTCCTTTTTATAACAAGTAAACTTTTGCTCTGTTTGTCCTTTTTATAACAAGTAAACTGTTTTACTCTGTATTTGTCCTTTTTATAACAAGTAAACTGTTTTGCCCTGTAATTGTCATTTTTATGACAAGTAAACTGTTTTGCCCTGTGTTTGTCCTTTTTATAACAAGTAAACTGTTTTGCTCTGTCTTTGTCCTTTTTATAACATGTAAACTGTTTTGCTCTGTATTTGTCCTTTTTATAACATGTAAACTGTTTTCGCCCTGTGATTGTCCTTTTTATAACAAGTAAACTGTTTTACTCTGTCTTTGTCCTTTTTATAACAAGTAAACTGTTTTGCCCTGTCTTTGTCCTTTTTATAGCAAGTAAACTGTTTTGCCCTGTCTTTGTCCTTTTTATAACAAGTAAACTGTTTTACTCTGTCTTTGTCCTTTTTATAACAAGTAAACTGTTTTGCCCTGTGTTTGTCCTTTTTATAACAAGTAAACTGTTTTGCCCTGTCTTTGTCCTTTTTATAACATGTAAACTGTTTTACTCTGTGTTTGTCCTTTTTATAACATGTAAACTGTTTTTCTCTGTGTTTGTCCTTTTTATAACATGTAAACTGTTTTACTCTGTGTTTGTCCTTTTTATAACAAGTAAACTTTTGCTCTGTGTTTGTCCTTTTTATAGCAAGTAAACTGTCTTGCCCTGTCTTTGTCCTTTTTATAACAAGTAAACTGTTTTGCTCTGTGTTTGTCCTTTTTATAACAAGTAAACTGTTTTCGCCCTGTAATTGTCCTTTTTATAACAAGTAAACTGTTTTCGCCCTGTGATTGTCCTTTTTATAACAAGTAAACTGTTTTGCCCTGTAATTGTCCTTTTTATAACAAGTAAACTGTTTTGCCTTGTGTCCACTGGAGCTGCCTGTATCTACTTTACCATTATCTCTTTCGTCCATTTGTACCAGAAAGTGTCAAGGGGTGATAATGCTCGTGATCTGCAGTCAAAACGGAAAGCCTGATGTTGAAGTACGTTATGGACGTAGACTGTCGCCTTCTGTTCCATGTGTGAAGATGGCAGACAGACAGACAGACAGAAAGGTAGACAGATTCACCAAAAGGATACAGACAGACAGACAGACAGACAGATAGATACACAGACAGACACACAGACAAATCTCATTAAAAAGAGCCAGAAAGACAGACGGACGGACAGATAGGCAAATACACAGACGAATCTCATTAAAAAGAACCAAAAGAGATACAGACATACAGACAGACAAACAGATACACACACAGACAGATACACACAGACACACTGACAAATCTGATGAAAAAGAAAACCCAGAAAGACACACAGAAACAGAGACATACAGACTTACACACAGACACACAGACACGCAATCAGACACGCAAACAAATCTCATAAAAAACAACCAGAAAGACACACAGAAAGACAGACAGATAGACAGATACACAGACAGACAGATACACACAGACACAGACAAACAGACAGACAGACAGACAGATAGACAAACAGACAGATAGGCAGACACACACACACACACACACAGATAGAGAAATCTCATTAAAAAGAACCAGAAAGACACACAGCAATAGAGACATACAGACATACAGACAAATATACACAGACACACGGACACACAATCAGACATACAAACAAATCTCATAAAACAAAACAACCAGAAAAACACACAGAAAGACAGACAGATACACAGACAGACAGTATGATAAATGTCACATGAACTTTGAAGTTAGCAATATCCCTAAGCAGTTTCCTGCCAGCAGAAGTATCCAATCCCTTATGTAAAGATGGAAACTTGATGCATTCAAAACAAAATACAACAAGAATATAGTGTGTCTGTGTGGAAAAAAGATAACACATAGTCATATTCTTTCTTGCGTTAGAGTAAAACGACATGTTCCTATACTATCTACGAAGACATTTTCTGACATATTTGCCTCTTCGTCATTAATATATGAATTGTTTGTTTGCCTGTTGAAAAGTCCTATAGCGAATTGTCTTTAAAATGTTATTTCACTTGTTCAGTGTTATGGTTAGCCAATTTTTAAGTTTCATTTCTTTTCATTTAGTCTATACATTTATACATTTCGTTTTGTCAGTTTGTTTGTTTAAATCGCTAATTATGGTAACGTTATTAGTTAGTTTTATCTTCCCCTCCTCGAAACAGTTGTTTTCTGGATCGTCTTTTCTCAAGATCAAAATTGACTCTTTTCAAACATCCTCTTCATACCTCCCTGTCCCCGGCCTTTTTTTGTGTGTGTCTAAAATCACTTAAGTGAATAGACATTAAATCAAAGACCACCACAACAGACAGACAGATACACACAGACAGACAAATTTCATTAAAAAAAAAAAGACAGACAAACAGACAGATAACAGACATGCACAGCAGACAATAGACAGACAGACAGATGCACACAGACATCACAGACAAATTTCATTAAAAAAAACCAAAAAGACAAGACAGAGACAACACAACAGACATACATACAGACACACCACAATCAGATACAGAAACAAATCTCATAAAAAAAACAACCAAAAGACACACAGAAAGAACAGACAGACATAGACACATACAGACAGACAAGACCACAATCAGACACAGACAAATTCATAAAAAAGAACCAGAAAGACAAAACAGACAGACAGATAGACAGATGACAGACCAGATACACACAGACACAGACAAATTTCATTTAAAAGAACCAGACAGACAAACAGACAGACAGATAGACAGACAGACAGATACACACAGACACAGACACAAAATTTCATTTAAAAGAACCAGACAGACAAACAGACAGACAGATAGACAGACAGACAGATACCACAGACACAGACAAATTTCATTTAAAAGAACCAGACAGACAAACAGACAGACAGATAGACAGACAGACAGATACGCACAGACACAGACAAATTTCATTTAAAAGAACCAGACAGACAAACAGACAGACAGATAGACAGACAGACAGATACACACAGACACAGAAAATTTCATTTAAAAGAACCAGACAGACAAACAGACAGACAGATAGACAGACAGACAGTATACGCACAGACACAGATAAATTTCATTTAAAAGAACCAGACAGACAAACAGACAGACAGATAGACAGACAGACAGATACACACAGACACAGACAAATTTCATTTAAAAGAACCAGACAGACAAACAGACAGACAGATAGACAGACAGACAGATACACACAGACACAGACAAATTTCATTTAAAAGAACCAGACAGACAAACAGACAGACAGATAGACAGACAGACAGATACACACAGACACAGACAAATTTCATTTAAAAGAACCAGACAGACAAACAGACAGACAGATAGACAGACAGACAGATACGCACAGACACAGACAAATTTCATTTAAAAGAACCAGACAGACAAACAGACAGACAGATAGACAGACAGACAGATACGCACAGACACAGACAAATTCATTAAAAGAACCAGAAGGACAAACAGACAGCAGACAGATGACACGACACGACAGACAGATACCACAGACAAAGACAAATCTCATTAAAAGCGAAACAACAACAGCAGACAGAGACACACAGACAGACAGACAGATACACACAGATAAGAAAATCTCATTAAAAAAGGAACCAGACAGAAAGACAGCAGGAAAGAACACACAGATAAGAATCATAAAACGAAAAGACACAGAAATACAGAAATATACGCATACACACAGATACACAGACACATAATCACACACATAGACAAATTTCATTAAAAACAACCAGAAAGACAGAAAGACAGACAGACAGACAGACAGACAGACAGATACCCAGATAGAAAGATACACACAGACGCAAATCTCATTAAAAAGAACCAAAAAGGCACATAGAAACACACACACACACACACACACACACACACACACATATATATATATATATATATATATATATATATACATACAGACAGATAGACAGTCACATAGACAGACAGACATATAGCCATACAGACTTACAGACAGATAGGCAGACACACAGACAGACGCACAGACAGACAGACACACCTCATTAAAAAGAACCAGAAAGTCGCATAGAAACACATACATACAGACACACAGACAGACACACAGACAGACAGACATTCAGTCATATAGATATACAGACAGATAGGCAGACACACAGACAGACAAACAGAGAGACAGACAGACAAATCTCATTAAATGAACCAGAAAGACACACATAAACGCATAACTATATACAGACATACAGACGGACAGGCAAACAGCCACACACACAAACACACACAGACAGATAGGCAGACACACAGACATATCCCATTAAAAGAACCAGAAAGATAGACACCCCTACGGACACACAAACAGACAGATAGACAGACACACAGACAGACACACAGACAAATCTCATTAAAAGGAACTGGAGAGACACACAGGAAGATATACATGTAGACACACACACAGACACACAGAAACGTCTGATTAAAAAAAAAGCCAGATCGATAGTCATTCCATCTATCAATCTCTATGCTCATTCATCATCATCATCAGGTGCCTTGCCGCATGGCGTTGGCGACCATGGACTTCCATCTGTCTCTATCTCTCGTTGCCCCTAGCATCTCCCCCACCCTCCTCATCCCCAGCCACTTTCCAAGTCCGTCCAGCATTCTCTCCCTGGGTCTACCCAGTGCTCTCTTTCCCTCCAGCTTTCCCGTTGTGACCAGGTGCTCCAAATCCCCCTTCCTCATAAAATGACCTATAAATGTTGCCTGTCTTTTCCTAATCTTCCTTATGAGTGATCTACTTGTGTCTGCCTCCATCAAGACTGTCTCGTTTGTTTTCTTTGCTGTCCATGGAACTCTCAACATTCTTCTTAGAAACCACATCTCGGCTGCCTCAGTCTTGTTCTGGCTTTGCTTGCTGACTATCCACGCCTCGGATCCGTACAACAATACTGGTTCAATATAACATTCAAGGACTCTCTTTCTGATGTTAATTGATAGGCATTTGATGGTAAGAATGCTTGTCATCTTCTTGAATGCTGTTTTGGCTCATTACCTAGTGTTATTCACTGAAAGGGCAATGGTTGGTTGACTGTCATACTGGCCAGCTGTCCACACCACTTGATCCCCTGTTGTATGATGTTTATGGTCGACAGGTGTCGTCCCAATCATCTGTCCAATCTCTTCGTTTATAATCAGGTGTCTTTTGGTTTTGCCTTCTGCTTTTCTGAGACATGTCACCCCGCAGGTTATGATCTTTATCTCCCGAATACAACCACAGAAACAAGGAATTTCCCTACAACATCAGCAATATCCCTTCTTCTTCAGAGAAACAGACCATCATAAATAAACTTTCACCCTCAACGTACAGAATATTATCCCTTCCATTATTTCGAGCGACAACAACAAAGCACAATCTTCTGTCGGAGGGCCAGATATGCCACATACACCAACATACGTAAGAAACGAGGCTGTCCCTCAAAGACTGGTGTCCATGCCAGACAGGATCCTAATCTCCAGAGCACGTTCAACAGTCTTTCCCACTGTTCAGATATCGTCATCATCATCATCATCAGGTGCCCTGCCGCATGGCGTTGACGATCATGGACTTCCATCTGCCTCTATCTCTCGTTGCCCCTAGCATCTCCCCCACCCTCCTCATCCCCTGCCACTCTGCAAGTCCGTCCAGCATTTTCTCCCTGGGTCTACCCGGTGCTCTCTTTCCCTCCAGCTTTCCCGTTGTGACCAGGTGCTCCAAATCCGCCTTCCTCATAAAATGGCCTATAAATGTTGCCTGTCTTTTCCTAATCTTCCTTATGAGTGATCTACTTGTATCATGTTCAGATATGAATTCAACAAACATTGGCCAGTTGTAGCAACACTGGCAGAACAGCTTTGGGGCAAGAAAGAGGAGGTGTAAACATCCTTTATCCAGACCACCACACTGACCATCATACTCAGTACAACAAAAACAAAATCTAAACAAAAAAACAAAAAAAAACAAAGGAAGGTGAATAGTGATAACAGCTGTCAAAGACAGCTAATCATCTTCGTATTTCACATAAAATTGTATAGGCAATGAACTCGCAGATATTTCAAGCTCCCAAACCCTATCTGTTTTATTGATGAGAACATCGAATAATTTCAAAATGTACCTTCTAGAAAAATGCGGCTGGAATTGCTAGAACACGCCAAGAAAATGTTGGAATATTACATGAATGTATGCATACTCTCAAACTCTCCAGTTAATGGTGTTCAAATTCAGTGACATCACTCGATCCTCTTAATCTGAATGTCTGTGTAAATGTGTTAAAAGCCTTTCAGGGACAAACATTATCGCTTTACCCGAAGCAAACAATATCTGAAGGACATTTAAATAGTTTGAAAATGATCAATCATGGAACAATGTGCAGTTTCAAATTCACAATGTGCACAGGGAAAATTGCTGGCGTGAGTAAATTCTACCTTTTGTGCTACATCGTTAGCTCTGCAGTCTAAAGTTGATGAATCTTTTGTCAAAGCTTGTAGACATCTCTCAAAGTGAACCTATTCAAAGCTTCCCTTCTCTCTGCTTGTGAACGGCCTCTGAGGCAGTTCGATTAGTGTCTGAATTAAAAAAAGTCGCCTGTTTTCTTTCCATTTGCGATATGGTTCTCAAGGTCTCTGATTTCATTTTTGTGCCATCATATCATAATATGTACAGATGGATATGAGTGCATTCAGCATTTGTGTTGTAGTTTCTCTTTTCTCAATCTTTTTTGACAGGTTGAGTCTTTGAGTCGATAAAGCGTTGGAATCAAAGTCTGGTATCTCCACTTCAACGTCATTCGACAACGTGACAGCAAATGTGTTTGTTGTTTATCTACATTTCCAGTTGTTCTACAGATGTCAGCTTAGTGTTTTGTATGTCCAGCACACTCAAACACATGCATATACAGTCACACAGATTCATACATATCCACCTACACCCAAATCTACAACACATGCTCACATATGCACGTGCGGACACACACACACACACACACACACACACACACACACACACACACACACACACACACACACACGCACACATACACATACTTATTTTCATGCGCACGCGAACATACACAAACGTGCACACATACACAAACACATTATGCACACACTTACACAGACCACACACACACACACACACACACACACAAACACACACACACACACACACACACACACACACACACACACACACACACACACACACA
>JAPXFY010000030.1:50758100-50765600 GCA_030674185.1 Monoplex corrugatus | reverse complement strand
GGGATACATTCATCTTTGCATTTACAGTAGTCCTTTCATTTGTATTCTAGTCCATATTCCTTAACTGGCCAGCTAAGAATATTTGTCATTAACCGCATCTATATCATTCATCCAACTGTCAATTTTACAATAACTGGCTATCAGACAAACAAACCATTCAATTAGCGCACAGATCGGACGTTTCTTGTATCCTTCAGTGATCATACGGTTGATCAATATATTCAATCATAGCTACTTGACATAAACAATCAATCCATCAATCGATCAACCAATCAATCAATCAGTCAACCAATCAATTAACCAATCAATCAACTGATTTACTAGTTGATCAATCAAATAATCCGCCATTCAGCCCTTGAATCAACTGACAAATCAGCTTTCAATTGACTGGGTCAGATGCATCATCCAACTGTACAATCGATATCACTTCAGTAACAATCACTTCACGTAATCACTCCCTCACTCAATCAATCAATCGATCAATCATTTATCCAGTTAATCAGTCATCCAGTGACTTAATCGACCAGATAACCTAGAATTTAACTGAGTTCAATATATCAATTTGCAATCGTTACTTCAAATAACGCGAATCAATCATCCATACATTCCATAATTCAATCACTGATCGATCAATAGCTAAAACCATCAATCTATAAATCGATCACCCATCACCACCAATTAACAAATTATATAATCATTCCGTTGTCAGCTAATCATGCGTTCAGTTTATCAATTTATCATCAGTGAATCTAAACCAATCAATGGAATTAATGTACAATGAAATGAACCAAGAAATATATGACATAAGAGCAATTCGACCCCAAAACAATCGGTTAATTGGCAAAAACAGACATTCATAATGCCAATCAATTAATCAGACTAATCGCAGATCAGTCACTCATTTACCAAAACAATTGACATTGAGACAATACCAAATGATCATTCAACGCATATCTAGCACTTCGTGTATCTTTTAGTTCAGAGATAACTCAATCTTCGGCGGTTAGCAATGGTTCAGGCCATAGACTGAATTGAAGGTTATGTATAAACGCACATACACACATACACATCTATATACACGCACACATACATAATCACTCATACATATATACACACATAGATATCCACATATGTATCCACACATATACATAATGTAGATACTATCACCTATATATGCACATAAGTACACCAACGTCAACGTGAATACACAGGCACATATGCACATGTGTCTCTATATGAGCACCCCTTTCATATTCAAATAAACATTTTTTTCTTTACAATTGAAATTAAGTATTGTCTGAAATTCTAGTGCTAGTATCTACATAACTATTTACTTTTCTTCTCCTTTTAACAATTTTTTTCTCCTATTCATGGCGTGGAAAACGTATCTGGATACGCTGTGACTTCGGTGGCTATTTGTTGATTGGAGCAGTATGCACATAGGCATGCTGACTAAATCCTTTAAAAATTTCGCCCTGAGGTCAGCATAAGTGGAACATCTAAATAATAAGTGTTCTTCGTTTTCAGATTCTGTCCTGCAAAATGGACACACCTTTTCTTGATCAGATTCACTGTATCTATTTATATTATTGTTTAGTGGTAAAACGTTCATCCTTATTTGTGAAAGGGCAACTCTGAAACAGTATATATCAATAGAGTCAATGTACTTATCTTTTTCAAAGATAGTCTTAAATGATCTGTAGCTTTCATACCTATCTCTGTTTCTGAGTGACCCAGACCATTCTTGAATATATAAGTCTACAAGTCTCTGTTTAAATACACACAAAAAGGCTTTTACATCACCAACACCTTGTTGCAGCCACACGATATTAAATCCCGTTTCACACAAAATTTCCCTTATTTTTGAAGCCCAGCATTCTTTCCCAGCCCTGTCAAGTTCCACTAACATTTGGTAAGCCTTATAAGGTAACCTATTTGGATTCATTTCCAGTAATTTAAACCAATATCTAAGACAGGGAGTTGAGGGGTTGACATAAAGAGGATATGTTCCCAAATCCCCATATACCATCTTGTTAGGTGTCCTGACTGGAACACCCAACAGTCTTTTGCACGATACCAAATGTACTTTCTCTATATGCTCGAGTCTGTTAAGTCCCCATATCTCAGAAGAATACAACAAAGTAGGTTGAATTTTTGCATCAAACAACTTGAAGAAAGTTTCTATAGTCATGTCTTTATATTTTTGAAAAGTCCTGTTTAATAGCAAACTTGCTTTTTTACCTTTTGTCACCAAATGTTCTGTGCCGGCCTTGGTGCTAATCATTGTCGTGAAACTGAACACCAGATAACAATATTTACTAACTACTTCCAATTTTGTCCCTTTGTAAAACCATTGTTCATGTCGTCCTAAGAAGCCCCCTCTTCTGAAAACCATAACCTTAGTTTTTTCAAGATTAACTTCCAGTTTCATGCTGGCACAGTATGTCTGCAAGACTCTTAACTGGTTTTACCCACTGGACGAGGCGCAGGGAAGTTTTTAGTCCCGTTTTTATTATCCACTGTTTGGTGTCTGTGATTTGTATGTGACCGTGCGTTCGCGCTTGACAAAGGCTAGTTGGCCGAAAATTTGCGCTTGTTTTGTTTTGTCTTGTTGGAGACGCGCTTACATTGGTTTTCTTGTTCTTCTGGTTTGTGTTTGCTTGGGCGCGGGCAGTCAATCTTGTTTTAAACCATTTGGTGTTGTTGACAGAAGGGCTACATCATCTGCAAAAAGAAGAAAGAATATTTCCATTAAACCTGGCATCAACTGGATGCCATGTCGCCCCTTTTCATCCATACAATTGGCTAATTGATTTATTAATACCGAAAATAAAGTAGGGCTTAAGACACATCCTTGTCTCACGCCTATGGGGTTATCGAATATTTCAGATAATTCCCGGTTTGCCCGAATACATGAGCATAATGATTCATACATTGCTTTTAGCGAAACCAAAAACGTCCCTTTTACTCCTTGATTTTGAATACACTTTAAGAGTTTGTCATGCTGAACCGAATCAAAGGCTTTCTTAAAGTCTACAAAAGCAACATATAGTTTTCTACCTTTCTTGCACATAGTTTTCTGAACCATAGCGTGCAGACTGAAAATTTGATCCACTGTAGAATATTTTTTCCTAAAACCTGCCTGACTTTCTGATATTAAATTATGTTTTCTAACCAAGCATACAATCTAGTATTCAGTATTGATGTGTAACATTTTGAAACAATGCTTAATAACGACACACCCCTGTAATTGTCCACTTTATCAGGATCTCCTTTCTTAAATATTGGTATGATAATAGCTTTTGACCAATCTTGAGGATAAATTCCTCGGTCGAATAAAGTGTTAAACAGCTTCAAAAGAAAATTATGGATATTTGTGTTACCATTTTTTAACATCTCGGCTGTAACACCGTCTATTCCACTGGCTTTACCTATCCTGAATTTTCTGATGGATTCTCTGACTTCTTCTATAGTTATCTTAGAATTTAATGGGTGTTCTGTTGATTCATTTAAATCTACTTCGACAATGCAGCGCTCATCATTTGTTGATCTGTTATCTTGAAATACGTTTTTAAAATGACTGAACCATTCATCAATACTTATATTGTTAGTGAGTTTGTTTTTGGTACCATACCCTATATTTCTTAACTCAGTCCAGAACTGCGATGAATTTGAAATATTTCTGGCTAAGCATTCTGCTTTTTGTTTATTAAACTGCTGTTTTTTATTCTTTAATAATTTTTTATACTTCTTCCGTGCTTCACAATACACAACTCTATCATCCTCATCTTTTGTTTTTCTGTAGTGTTTGAGAGTTTTTCTGCTTTCTGCTTTTGCTTTCTCACATTCACCATCAAACCAATCAGATCTTTTTCTCTTCTCTGTACATTTCTTACGGTACATACAAGCACCAGCTTCTTTGAGACATTCAACAAATATGGTTAAAGCGTTATCTACATTAGTGTCTAGAGTATCCGAAGCCAATGTAAGTTTACTCTGAATGTAATTACTTTGTAATTTGTTTGTATAATCGTCTTTCTTATTTTCTTGCCATATGAACTTTTGTGTGATGTTATTTTTTGATACTTTTCCCTCCGCTTTTATTCCTGTTTCAAGCTTTCGCTCCACTTTCATTATAACCGGTAAATGATCTGATTCTGTGAGACTGTCAACATCTAATGTAGCAATTTTAACTGATGAAAACAGATCACATGATACGATGAAATAGTCAACTACACTCGACCCTGAAACTCCAATGTATGTATAACTACCATCAAAGTCCGGTTTACACAGACCATTTAAAATGATACATTCAAACATACTGCATAGCTTGAGCAGTTGGTTTCCAAAAACATTCGTGCGGCAATCATGAGACTGTCTCAAAAAATCACTGTATACCGAAAGATCAGTTAAAACACTGCCAGTGTCATATCCAAATGAACAGTAGTTACCATCAGCTGTTCTTGCATTTAAATCACCAGTCAGCAAAACATAAAAGTCGTCGTGCGAAACTTGTAAATCTAACAAACATTGTTCCAACACTTCCATACCAAACCCATCATGCTGATTATTCCAGTATGTGGAATCTGAGGGGGAATATATGTACATACAAACATTATAGGTTTATTTGTCGAAAACAAATCTTTGTTGATTTCAACAATAATAGCATTTTCGTTTCCAACCTCAATTCGTTTAACAAACGATTCTAAAGTCTTTCTTACCATAACTATTATTCCACCGGAATACCTTCCTTGATGAGATAGTTTCTTTGCTTTTAGTGTAAATACAACAAATCTTGAAACAAAGATGAATCAAAATCATTCGCTATAAAGGTCTCAGTGAGACAAATGAAATCATGCTGCGAAATGAAATTAACGAAATCCTCATCATCCAGTTTCGGTAATAATCCATTCACATTATAAGTGAGAAATTTAATCTGTGGTATATTAACATTATGAACATGTAACTTCACCACTGATGGACACGATCTCATTTGGGATCCGTCCACATTTTGGGATCCTGGTAAAGAACTTATTCTTTTGTTTTTACTACTTGCTGTAGTGGCCCGGCCGATGTCCTATTTATCAGTGCCCGAGGCACCACTAGAGCTAGCTTTGGACTTACATTTCATACTTTTATCGCCTTTTGAGCTATCAGCAACTGTTCTTTTCATTGAGTCCAGAATATTGGTCTGACTGCCTGACCTGTCTGTTGTACTGCGCTTCTGTCTGCTTCTCTTTTTAGGAGGGGCAGTACGTTTTGGCCGCTGCTGTTTCGGTGAACATGGACCACTGTCCTGTTCTTTCTCTGCAGAATCCTGCTGGGATTCTACAGGTGCTGCTTGCGTGTGCCTAGTGGACTCGTCAATGTGTCCATCTGACTCTCTGTCTGTGTCAGCCCTAAGTGCTGTACTGACTTGTGTCATTGTTTTGTCAGTGTCTTCACGACTAACATCATCTAGGTCACTATCATTTTGCGCATCACTTTGTGAGACACTAACATCGTCTCTTACATCTGTAATACCATTTGGTGCTTCAGTTTCAGTATTGTCTTTTTCTACTATCTTCTGGCCCTGAACCTCGTCTGTGACAACTGATAAGTCATCATCAGTCACATCGATTTTATTATCGTCTTTCTTGCCATGATTATCGTCAGTGTACGAACACTACCGTTATTGTCATCACTGTCTCTATCAGTATGATCATGTGCGCACTCCTCTCTGGTTATTTTTCTGCCAACATCTTTAACGTGGGTCATTTGGGTATTGACTCGTGCTCGTCGTGAAACATTTTCATGGGTGACGGCAGTGCCTTCTTGGCGGTAACTGTTGGTATCATTTTGTCGGTGTCTGCCTGCATTAATAGTGAGCCGTCTGTTGTCACTGTCTTTAAGGAACACCACTCTCCTGTCCTGTAATGACCGGTTCTCGCTGACATCCCTTCTGTGTCACTTCACTATAAGAAAAGTCTCCAGGAACAACAGGTGTAGCGGTATCCTGGTTGGAACCGTAACGAAACGGGCTCTTCCAACTTCTGTGACTTTCGATGTCTGTTATAGGTAGGGTTTGTATGGGAATGTCCTCTCCTCTCTGACACGTCCCTGGGACGTTGATATTGGTGTTCGTTGTCAGTAAGGGAGATCCTGGTGTATTGGCGGTGCTGGCTTCTATAATTATCTTTGGGCTGTTGATTGTGACTGCGGTACCAGCTTCTATCATGGTCTTTTGTGTTGGACGTACGGCCAGTCTTCATTTTCCCAGCTGTATTGTTGGCCATGGTTGTTTTCATACAAAGGTGACAAGGAGTGCTCCTTGTCTCTCACTTGTAACTTTCCGTTGTAGAAATAGGCAATTACTTGGCCCCTATAGAAATCCAGCATTCCCTTCTGCTTAGTGGTGAGGTCAGCAGACACTTTTATGCCGCTTTGTCTCAGGTTCTGTCTTAGCTGTCTGTCAATCAAAATGTCCATTTTGCCCGACCAACGGCAGAATTGTGCGATGATAGGCCGCGGGTTATTTCCGGGGCGTCGTGGTTTCCCTAAGCGGAACGCTCTCACAACATCTTGCGGTTGCCACCTGGGGTTCGGATCATGATAGTTTAAAATATAAATGATGATCTGAGCTGTCGTAGCTCTGTCCTCCATTTCACTCTCCTCAATGTTCATGAATTTCAAATTTGTCACGTTAACATCCTCTTCTATGTAATCTAGGTTTTTTTCAAGTTTGTCAAGTCTCTCAAAGATAATCGAATTGTCCTCTTTAAGAGTTTCAATGTCGGCATTGTGCCGGTCAACACAAAGTTTCAGTTCATTTATTTTGTCCAGAATTTCTGTAATATTGTCTTGTAATTTTTTTAATTTTTCACCTATAACGTTTGTGATCCCATTAGAATGAACCTGCAATTCGTGCTGCACTTGGGAAAACCGCCAGTCAATGAACTGCATTACATTGTCCTGATATCGAAGAAAGTCCGGTTGAGACATTTTACTCTTTACTAAAGATTTGTTTTTAAGTGTCTATGTTTACTGGATATCTGTATCAAGCCTGTACTTACTCGCTGTCTGCACCAACGACTTTGTCGAACGCCTGAACTAACTCAAAAATTGGTAGCAAAGTCTTCTACGATGGTGTACCCTGGATTTCGCGAGAAAAGCTTTTCATCGTATCAGCTCGCTGTCTTATTCCATAATCATGTTTTCAAAAGCATAAACATTAATCTTTGTAACTCAGACACATGTGCGATTGAAACACCACCATTGTATTGCACGTGAAAAAGCACATATGGGGTCCACGTAAAGCATTCCAATGATGTGAACTGTTTTTATCTTGAATGTCAGCCAGTCTTCTTCTTTACACCATGTACTTTTTTAATAATTAATTACGACCCACCTGATGCGTCCATGATTAATCAGTTGGTGCCTATTGGTACACACATATGTCACAAAAGTATCTAACAAAAATCACACCCTTAGTTCCACTGTATCCATCACAACAACACTGAG
>JAPXFY010000030.1:50748100-50753100 GCA_030674185.1 Monoplex corrugatus | reverse complement strand
TGTTTTTCTTTGCACTTCGCTCGTTTCATAACAGTTTGAGAAGTTGTTGAAGTTGGCAGGTCCTTTTTCATGGACAGCTATTGCATTTGATATTCCCAGCTCTCTGTGTCAGCCTCTGGGCTGCAGTTTCATTTTTTTTTATATTGCTTTTGCCGCGTAATGTTCGAGCGGTCACGTATCATGCCACGCAGGGAATACAAACACGTTGTGCCTGTAGTGGTTGTATAACATTGCTGTGTTGGAATGCATTAAGAAAATGAAAAGAAATCTCACTTGCCCTCTGCTAAAATGCATTTAGAAATCAAGAAATGTGTTTATTTTTCGCATAAAAACGACACAGTTTGTTAATGGCTAGTTGTCTAAAACTTGTTCCTTGGCGTGTTTTTATTCAAATAAGTTTGATTCTTTTTCTCACACTAGATGGAGCAGCAGGGAAGTTTCAGTCTTTTTCTCCTAATTTTTGCACCTGGTGTTTGTTTGTTTGTGATCTTACGCTTGACAAAGGCCAGTTGGCCAAAGATTTGCGCCTGTCTTGTCTTGTTGTATTAAATGTGCGTTCTTATTCTCTGTTCGTGTTTTTTTTTTTTCTGGTTCCAGTTTTGTCAGGTTATCTGAATAAGTAGACTTGTGAATATTCTGTGCATTGAGAAAGGACAATTCCAACACGCACATGATGTATACTGGCCTTATGACGGACTTCTGAACATCCTCTCATTGTCTGCTAATGGGGCATTTGTTTTTCATATACCGAGAGCTATGTTTGAGAGATTATCTCATTTAGAAAATATTTACCCACCTGTTACGTGAGATGTCTTGGGATGCTTTCTTGGACTGTAATTCTTTCTGAACTAAATGCAGATGGTTATTTGATGGATATAATGTTTTACAACGATACACAACGCACACACACACACACACGCACACACACACACACACACACACACACACACACACACACACACACACACACACACACACACACACACACACACACTACATTTACTGTCAGAGAAATCTGACTGATCACTACTGTTTCAGTTACGGGTAAAATCCCTGACCCTATTTTACAAGTATCTTTACAGACTATAGAAGAGATAGGCTTTGATCAGTGGACTGTTACAAACCTCACACTTCCTAATCAATTCATAAATACATGTCAATCACTGCGAGACATCAAATACTAATAAGAAAGTGTCACTCTATATTTCAATGATGGAAATACAGATGCAATTGAGACGTACAGATAACGTGTGTTTTCTTTAAACAGTTTTGTTTTAATCGAAATGTACGTGGACGAAAATAGCTTTCTAATTGGAAGTAAACAAATCGTTCAAATGTGTCGCTCGTGAAGGTGGAGAAAGAAAAAAGCTTCGACTTTTTCCTGAATGTCTGTTTTTTTTAAAGTCAATGTGCATTGAATTAGTATGACCTGTTAGAATAGTTTTCAGTCTGTTATTTTTGATATTAGGCATTCCATTTGGTCCCTGTTTATCCACTGGACGAGGCGGCAGGGACGTTTTTAGTCCTCTTCTTATTATCCGTTGTTTGGTGTTGTTTGTGGTCTGTTTGTGACCGTGCGTTCGCGCTTGACAAAGGCCTGTTGGCCAAAAAATTTGCGCTTGTCTTGTCTTGTTGTGTTGGGTGCGCGCTTGCTTTGGTTTGCTTGTTCTTCTGGTTTCTGTTATGTTTTGTTTCGTTGTTTCTTTCTGCACATGTTTCCACGTGCGTCACGTTTCTTTTTCCAGCTTCTGTCCGTTTTTTCTTTTTTCTTTTTTTTCTAACTCCCTGCTTTAGTCGGTCTCAGTTTGTCATCTTCTGTGACAAAGCTAATAAGCTTCCTTCAGAAGCTACACTTCTTTTCTTCAGATTTATGATCAATTCCATTTTTTGTATTGTTCTCTCATTTGTCAACAGCAACGTCTGATGTTAAAGTGCCTGACATCAGAGCCAACCAGCGACAAAGAGAACTAAAAACAGAGAGAGAATGAAAGAGAGAAATAAAGAGAGAAGGGGAAAGAGAGAGGCACAAAGAAACTGAATGAGAAGTTTTCTTATTTTGAGGCGTTCTATTGAACCAAAATGTTTCATGTTGTTGTTCTCATTACCATGGTTTTCAAAGTAGAACAATAAACAATAAAGAGAGAGAGATAGAGTGAGAGAGAGAGGGGAGGGAGAGAGAGAAAGAGAGAGAGAGAGAGAAAGAGAGAGAGAGAAAGAGAGAGAGAGAGAGAAAGAGAGAGAGAGAGAAAGAGATAGAGAGAGAAAGAGAGGAAGATAGAGAAAGATATACAGAGACAGAGAAAGAGAGAGAGAGAAAGAGAGAGAGAGAAAGAGAGAGAGAGAGAGAGCGAGGAAGATAGAGTGACATACACAAAGAAAGAGACAGAGAGACAGAGAGACAGAGACAGAGAGGCAAACAGACACATAGACAGACAGAGAGACAGGGAAAGAGAGAGAAAGAGAAAGAGAGAGAGAGAGACAGAGAGAGAGAGAGAGAGAGAGAGAGAAATATTCTTAATATTCACTTCAAAAGCTGAAGTTTAACTGAAAACTTCAATCAGTTGACTGCCTGCTTCCAAGCCTTAACGCTGGTCCAGACTTTTCTGCACTAGAATTGTTTGTGTGGTAAGGAGTGTCATGTTAAAAACATGTCCAAAGCGGCAAGTGTTGGCTTCATTTGGTCCAATCAATTTGTATGTTTCCCTCTTTCATGTGACAGATATTCTCTAACCGTAAAGAAACACGCGGTATAAT
Source organism: Monoplex corrugatus (assembly GCA_030674185.1). Lineage (NCBI taxonomy): Eukaryota > Metazoa > Mollusca > Gastropoda > Littorinimorpha > Ranellidae > Monoplex > Monoplex corrugatus. The sequence continues at coordinate 50,750,346 of JAPXFY010000030.1, read as the reverse complement.
GACAACAGAATTGCTGCCAATATTTTTCTTTTTTCTTTTCTCTTTCGTTTCATTACAGTTAAAAAAATGTGTCACGTTCAGCAAAACTTTTGCATTTGCATTTATTATTTACTGTTTTATGTGTTATTCATTTATGATAAAATAAATGACAAAAAAAACGAACAGTTGTATTGTATACTTCAAAAGGGATGGATGATCCATGTATATGGATGCATACCCATGCAAATCTCAGCGTAAGACAACATGGTCTTTTGATTGCTACTCATATAGTACAGCAAAGAAAACAAATGAGACAGTCTTGATGGAGGCAGACACAAGTAGATCACTCATAAGGAAGATTAGGTAAAGACAGGCAAAATTTATAGGCCATTTTATGAGGAAGGGGGATTTGGAGCACCTGGTCACAACGGGGAAAGCTGGAGGGAGGAGAGCAATGGGAGGAGATGCTGGACGGACTTGCAGAGTGGCTAGGGACGAGGAGGGTGGGGTAGATGCTGGGGGCAACGAGAGATAGAGACAGATAGAGGTCCATGATCACCAACGCCTTGCGGCAGGGCACCTAATGATGATGATGATGATGATGATAGTACAGAAAGTAGTTTTTGGAAAAGGAGTTCATTTGTTTACTGACCTCATGCTTAAACGGATGCTGTACAGTCAGTCTTTTCATTGTACATGTTTGTCAGTGCTGTCTTACTGCCTTGTATTACATGTAAGTGTGTTTGACATTTATTGTACTGCGTTACAAAGGCTTACATGTACGCTGTAACTGTAGAAAAACGCGTTAAGAAAAAGTCATCATCATGGACTTCCAACCATCGCTATCTCTCGTTGCCCCCAGCATCTCCCCCACCCTCCTCATCCCCAGCCACTCTGCAAGTCCGTCCAGCGTTCTCTCCCTGGGTCTACCTTGTGCTCTCTTTCCCTCCAGCTTTCCCGTTATACCAGGTGCTCCAAATCCCCCTTCCTCATAAAATGGCCTATAATTGTTGCCTGTCTTTTCCTAGTCTTCCTTATGAGTGATCTACTTGTGTCTGCCTCCATCAAGACTGTCTCGTTTGTTTTCTTTGCTGTCCATGGAACTCTCAACATTCTTCTGAGAAACCACATCCCGGCTGCCTCAATCTTGCTCTGGCTTTGCTTGCTGACTGTCCACGCCTCGCATCCGTACAATAGTATTGGTTCTATAACACATTAAAGGACTCTTTTTCTGATGTTAATTGATAGGCATTAGTTGGTAAGAATGCTTGTCATCTTCTTGAATGCTGTACTGGCTTGGCCGATTCTGCCAGCTAATTCCGATGTGCATCTGCCGTCTGATGAAATGACCGTTCCCAGGTATTTGAACTTATTCACCCTGTGTCAAGGTTGTGCCATTTGCTGTTATTTTGCATGAGGGGATTTCATGTTTTTTACTGATCACCATGACTTCAGTCTTCCTGCTGTTTAGTTCCAACCCCTTACCTTTGCTTTCTATTTCTAGTATATTCACAAGGTTTTAAGCAAAAGTAACGAATACAATTATCAATAACAATTCAAATACGTTAAAACACAGACACAAAAAGAGAAATAAATAAAGAAAGGCATGGCAAACCAGGAACTAGTGGAAAACTCGGCGAGCAAAAATTCTCAGCACAATTGCAGTTATGAAAGAGAGAGAAGGAGAGAGAGAGGGGGAGGGAGGGAGGGAGGAGAGAAAGAGGGAGGAGGGAGAGAGAGGGAGAGAGGGATGGAGAGAGAGAGGGAGGGGGAGAGAGACAGACAGACAGTCAGACAAACAGACAGAGAGACAAACAGGCAGACAGACAGACAGACAGTCAGACAGACAGACAGACAGGCAGGGAGACAGACAGGCAGACAGACAGACAGCCAGACAGACAGCCAGGCAGACAGACAGACAGACAGACAGACAGACAGTCAGACAGACAGACAGACAGACAGACAGGCAGGGAGACAGACAGGCAGGGAGACAGACAGACAGGCAGACAGACAGGCAGACAGACAGACAGACAATCATACAGACAGACAGACAAATAGTCCGATTGATACATATATCCACATATAGCAAAAAGACCAGAATGAATGAAAAGGTGGAAACATACAAAACAAAAGCAAGTTGACAAACAAACAATAAAATGCATAACTACGTGAAGGCCTGGTACTAGTCTTTCTAGCGAACAGAGCTATAAAACATTGTGGTCATTTCTACTGAATGAAATGGAGGATTGACATCAACAGATTTCAGG
>JAPXFY010000030.1:50735600-50743100 GCA_030674185.1 Monoplex corrugatus | reverse complement strand
GAACCACCCAGACAACAAAGTCCCATTTTAGATGTAAAAGTTTGGGTTGATAAGGGTAAGATTATCCATGAGTTTTATTGTAAAGAGGTCTCCTTTAAAAATGTGGTGCACCAGAAATCTGCTATGCCCATGAAAGACAAAAGAGTGATACTAACCCAAGACCTACTAAGAGTCATATTCAGATGTAGCCAATTACTACCCTGGAATAAAATAGTTGAACATGCAGAAAATTACATCCTAAGACTCCAGTACTCTGGATATAACGCCCACTTCAGAAGGCAGATTCTTGAGTCAGCATTAAGTGCTTATGAAAAGATAAAGAGGCAAGCAGAGAATGGGGAAAGACCAATGTATAGGAGTAAACACTGGAGGATAAAGATCAGACAAAAAGAAAAAAGGCAAAAGATAACTGGCTGGTTTAAGAATAAAAAAGACTCTAGAACTAACTACCAATCAGTACTGTTTGTTCAGGCGACACCAATTTCAGAGTTGAAAACAATGTATCAAAAAGAAATTGAAAAATCAGAGCTGAAGATAAAAGTAGTGGAAAGAGCAGGAACTAAGATTAAAGACTTGGTACAAAAATCTTATCCATTTAGACCCCAGAAATGCACTGATAACTGTTTTGCAAGCACTAACGGCAACAGTAAGATCAACTATCGCAAAAAGCAATGTTGTTTACGAGATAGAGTGTACCTCTTGCGGGGATACGTATATAGGTGAGACAAGCAGAGCAGTGAGAATAAGAGCCAATGAACACCATAACCAATACATCAAGAAAGATAAAGACTCAGTCCTTTACAGACACACTACTGAAAAACACAGTGGCAAAAATGTTCAGTGGAAATTTAGAATAGCAGGACAATACAAAGACGCCTTGACACGTCAGACAGCTGAGGCAATAAAAAATAAAAGAGTTCACGCCTAGTGCCCTGATCAACAACAGAGCAGAATTCATGCATAATGGTCTGGTGAGCTGTTGTCTCACCAGGACATAGAAGGCGAAGCAAGGAGATACAGCGCACTTGACAAGGGCCGGTGTGGCCGACACGTTGTGCGTTTTTAAAGTGAATGGTTTTGTCCTATTTGTGTGTGGTGCATAATTTTTGTATATATATTTTTCAAGAAAAATGAAGAGTATTTCCAACACCACAATGGCAAAGATATTCCATATTGTGAATTCTAAAAATTATTATTATTATTGTTGTTTTATTATTGTTGTTATTATTATTATTATTATTATTATTATTATTATTATTATTATTATTATTATTATATTATCTTTATTGTTAGTTGTTATTATTTTTTTTTTTATCATTATCATTATAATAATATTATCATTGCTGTGTTGTTGTCACTGTTGCTGTTGTTGCTGTTGTTGTTGTTGTTGCTGTTGTTGTTGATGTTGATGTTGTTGCTGTTGTTGCCGTTGCCATTACTCTTGTTATCATCGTGTTATCGGTATCATTGTTATCAACGTTATTATCATCATCATGGTCACCATCAACGTCATTATCATCATCGTCACCACTACCACGATCTTGAGCATTCATCATCATCATTAGGTGCACTGCCGCATAGCGTTGGCGACCATGGACTTCCAACCTTCTCTATCTCTCGTTGCCCATAGCATCTCCCCCACCCTCTTCATCCCCAGCCTCTCTGCATGTCCGTCCAGCATTCTCTCCCTGGGTCTACCTGGTGCTCTCTTTCTCTCCAGCTTTCCCGTTGTGACCAGGTGCTCCAAATCCCCTTCCTCATAAAAGGGCCTATAAATGTTGCTTGTCTTTTCCTAATCTTCCTTATGAGTGATCTATTTCTGTCTGCCTCCATCAAAAACTGTCTCGTTTGTTTTCTATGTTGTCCATGGAACTCTCAACATTCTTCTGAGAAACCACATCTCGGCTGCCTCGATCCTGCTCTGGCTTTGCTTACTGACTGTCCACGCCTCGCATCCGTACAACAGTATTGGTTCTATATAACATTCAAGGACTCTCTTTCTGGTGTTAATTGATAGGCATTTGTTGGTAAGAATGCTTGTCATCTTCTTGAAAGCTGTTTTGGCTTGGCCGATTCTGCCTGCTATTTCCGATGTGCTTCTGCCCTGTGATGAAATGACCGTTCCCAGGTATTTGAACATATTAACCTGTGTCAAGGTTGTGCCATTTGTTTTTATTTTGCATGAGAGGATTTCATGTTTTTTACTGATCACCATGACTTCAGTCTTCCTGCTGTTTAGTTCCAACCCCTTACCTTTGCTTTCTGTTTCTAGTATATTCACAAGGTTTTGTAGGTCCCTTTCATTTTCTGCAATTAGCATGGTGTCATCTGCGTACCGAATGTTGTTTATCATTTTCCCTCCAACCTTTAATCCAGGGTCTTCTTCTAGGTTTCTCATGATGTTTTAGCTATATAGTGAAAACAGATCTGGTGACAAAACACAACCCTGTCTGTCTCCTCTTTTGATGTTTTGAAAAGAGCTATTGTTTTCCATTCTCATTGCAGCTGTTTGTTCCCAGTACATATTCCTGATTATTCGTAGATCTTTTCCATCAACATTGAGTCTCTCCAGTTGGTTGATCAATTCATCATGTCTTACCCGATCGAAAGCCTTGGTATAGTCAACAAAGCATAAATACAAATCCTTATTCATCTCAATTAACCTCTCTATGATAGTTCTTAGGATGTATATGGCATTAATAGTTCATTTCCCCTCCACAAATCCACACTGTTCTTCTGCTATTTCTCTTTTGATTCTATTCCTTGTCCTCATCATGATTATTCTTAGCAGGATTTTTGTTACACGACTCATCAAACTGATTGTGCGATGGAGTTCGCATTCTATAGCCGCTGTCTTCTTTGGAAGCGCAATGAAATTTGATTTTGACATATCTTTGGGGATTTTTCCAGTGTCATAAATTTCATTTAGGAGGACTGTTATTTTTTTCTGTGCCAAATTCCTCCAGGGCTTCAATCATCTCTGTAGTAATGTTGTCTGGTCCTGGGGCTTTTCCTGGTTTCGTCTTTTTCAGTGCTGCTCTAACTTCATCTTTCATTATGGGTGGTCCTTCAAAGTTCTTTTTTATAATGTGTTCTTCGTTTCTGTCATCCTCAAAGAGGTCTTTAATGTACTCTCCCCATCTGTCTAATATTTTGTCTTTTTCCATGATAAGCGTGCCATCTTTCGATTTTAACCAACCAGTTGATGTACATGTATTTTTCCTGTGGACAATTTCTTCAATTCGTCTGTACATACCCTGAGGATCCATTTTGAGTCGTTCTTCTATCTCTTTGCATTTTGTGTTCAGCCAAGCTTCCTTATCTTCATTGCACCTATACCTGATTTCTTTGTTTATCTTCCTGTATATCTCCTCGTTTCGCTTTGCCTTCCTTCTTTCCTCCATCAGGCCCAAAATTTCATTAGTCATCCAACTCTTTTTTGCTTTTCTATTTGCCTTAGGGATTTCTTCACAAGCTTCATTTATAGAACTTCTCAACTTTGTCCATTGTTCCTCACTGTCACCAATGTCTTCCAGAGCACTGAATTTGTTTTGAACATGTACATTACATTTTTGACGTATCATTTCATCTGAATTTAAGACTCCAAGGTTTAGTTTGATGTTGCTTTTGGTCTGTTTCCTTTTCCTCAATTTCAGCCTAAACCTTCCCACTATGGATTGAGGTCACTGTTGCAGTCTGCGCCTGGTAGTGTTTTTGCTGACAGTAAAGAATTTCTAAATCTTTTGTTGATCAGGATGTAGTCAATTTGATTTTTGGTATTATCTCCTGGACTCATCCAAGTCCATTTTCTTCTGTTAGGCTGCTCAAACCAGGTGTTTCCTACTATGAACTCATTCATCTGTGCCCATTCTACAAGCTTTCCCCCTCTTTCATTTTGTGCACCAAGGCCATGAGGTCCAACTACATCCTCCACCCTATCCTGTCCCACTTTAGCATTAAAATCTCCCATTATGACTGTAACTTCTTGTGATTTACATTGGACCTTGGCCATCTCTAAAACTTCGTAGAAGTTGTCGATGTCTTCCTGAGTACTTGCGGATGTTGGTGCATACACCTGTATGATGTTGATATCAAAAGGTTTCCCTCCGAATTTGACCAGTAAAACTCTGTTGGACACTGCCCAGTATCCCTTAACTGCTTTTGATTTGTCTTTGTCCATTATGATGCCTACTCCTCTTTCATGTGAATTACCACCAGAGTATATCACTGTATATTCCCCTGATGTTACCATGCCTGCCCCCTTCCATCTCACTTCCTCCAGTCCTAAAATACTAATGTTAAGCCTTTCCATCTCCATTTTGATGTCTAATTTACCTTTCTGTAGCATTGTTCTTATATTCCATGTTGCTATTTTGAATTTAATTTTGATTTTGGTCGCAGTAGCTGGCTGACGGTCTGGTGTCACCTGCGCCACATGACAGTCCCTACCGGACACAGGTGCTCCACAGGAGGACCTATTGACGTCGTTAATTTCTTCTTTTTCTTTCTCCTGTCCATGGTTTTCCTGGGGAAAAACTACGATGATGGTTTCCCCTTGCCTTCCATCGGTTTTTTTTTTAGGGTTAACTCCCTTAGCCTTACTCTCTCCCGAGATGTCCACAAGGCAGCTGAGCTATTTACCCATAGCTTGGGGATCTGGTTCGTGGGCACCAGGGCGTGTCCTCACGCCGGTGGGCCTGCATGCCTCACGTCTGGGGGCCAGACCCCCTCCGAGTCCTACGAGATTCAGCCTGAGTTCGTGAGGTGCTCAGTTACCACCTGTCGCCACGAGGAGGCACAGCGTAGGGCTTGCTGATGGAGAGGCTACGTACTGACAGGAAGAGACTTACACATTGCTCTTCTTTTCGCATAGCAGTGCTAGCCAGCGGTGCAGGCCGAAGCCGACACACTAGACGCATCACATCTGCCAATATGACAAGCATTTGAGCATTACTGTCATAATAAGAGAAAAAGAAGAAGAAGAAGAAGAAGAAGAAAAAAGTAAGAATAATAATAATAATAATAATAATGATAATAATGATAATAACAATAACAATAATATTAATAATAACACAAAAACAACAACAATAATAATAATAATAATAATAATAATAATATGATAATGATGATGATGATGATGATGATGATGATGATGATGATGATGATGATGATGATGATGATGATGATGATGATGATGATGATGATGATGATGATGATGATGATAATAATAATAATAATAATAATAATAATAACAATAAACACGTTTTATACGAATATCATTTTGGTATAATCCATTCAACATTTCAGTTTGCCTCAATCTTCTTCTGACTTTGTGTGTAATTAGTAGAATTAGAAGAAGAAGAAGAAGAAGAAGAAGAAGAAGAAGAAGAAGAAGAAGAAGAAGAAGTAGAAAAAGAAGAAGAAGAAGAAGAAAGAAAGAAAGAAAGACAAAAAGACAGAAAGACAAACAGAAAGAAAGAAAGATAGAAAGACAGACAAAAAGAAAGAAAGATAGAAAGACAGACAGACAGAAAGAAAGAAATGAATAATTACATCGATTAATAAATTAATTAAATGAATTGAATTGAATTACTAAATAGTCAAATATTAAAATGTATTAAATGAAACTGAATTGAATTGAATTGAATTGAATTAGATTGGATTAGATTGGATTGAACTGGACAGAACTGAATCAAATCTGCCGAGATTTGTCATTTCCTACAAATTCCCAGCAGATGACACCCCTCCTCAAGACCACTTGTGTCTGTCACGTGACTGGCATTTTGTATTAAAAGCGAGGACGCTTGAATAGCACAAGGACCAGCCTTCAGCACAGAGACATCTTGTGTGAGGACATGAACCTGTTCCTGTCTGTTACTGACCCAATTCTGATCAACTTCCGGCGCAGGTCGTTTAATCCATATCTTATAAAACTTTCAGTTTTCTTTCATTTCTGACAACGTGGGAGAAAAACATGGCTGTGATATGCTAATCTGACATTATGGCTGCATACTATTTTATTGAAACAGGAGATTCGTTGTTTCCTTTTCTTTTGTTGTTTTATGCAGTAGTCTTATTGTTTCGTTATTTTCTCGGCTATGCTGATTCCAAAATTATCATCTTCTGTTTGGAATACGTTCTAAATTATTATGAGTAGAAGATTTCATCTATTTAAAGAATTTAAAGAGTTATCAAATTACAAAATCAGAAATACAAATCAGATGAAAGAAAGTTTAAAAAGGAGAAAAAGGAAGGAAAGAAAGAAAGAAGGAAGAAAAGAATAAAACAATTAAATACTCAGCAAGTTTACTAAATATGTGGACAAATCATGACCTATCAATTTGCCAACCTAAACAACCAAATACCCCACCCCACCCCCTAAAATACAAACAAAAAACAAGCAAACAAAGAAGCAAACAAACAAACAAACAAGCAAATAAACTAACAAGTAAACAAGCAAACAAGTAAACAAACAAACAAACAAACAGACAAACAAATAAAGAAACAAACAAACACACAAAACCCTAGCCAACCAGCTACCCACCAACCAACCACCTACCCAAAGAGTAGATCTCAGGCCAAACGATCGAAGTCAATTCATCAACTGTTTTCTTGGAATCCCACAGAGGGCTGACACCCAGTGTAGGGACATTTGTATCTGTCATGTCACTGGCTGGATCGGCTGTAGAAGTGAAAAGCACATGTCTTCTGCAAGGGCCAGTGTTCAGCACGCAAGGAACCTGTATGAGGAAATGGACCTGTTGCATTCATTACTGGAATATTGCATCGTGGACGCAGTGTGCGAAAGAATCTCAACTTCCGTTTAATAATCGAAACAGTGTTTACTTGCTGGTACGTTCTGTTATGAGAATTTGTGCCTCAGGAAATGTCTGAAGAAACTTTTTAGGCAGTTTATATGGAAGCTGGGATATGAAAGGAAATAACATTACACTGTTGTTTATTCATGAAACGAAAGATGGTTAAACCATGTTTATATGTTTCCTTTTATTTCAGAAAAAAAATTAGGCAAATGACCCAGTTGCACTATAGTTTTGATGTAGGGTTGTCAAAAATCTATCAAGTCTAAAAACATTCCCACATTTCTAGTCATTGACATCTAGGCAGAAACTGGCCATGTGATTATCTACTCCAATGTTACATATACACAGTATCTTATTAAGATTGATGATTTTTCCACGCCGATTTTTCTTCTCACAGTGTTAGGTTATTTTCTGCTTTGAACAATATTTCACTTAGCATGGCAAAAAGATTTACTATGTAAAGAAAGAGGGGGGGGGGGGTAAGAATGAGAAAATAAAGAAACAAAACAAACCCAAAAGAAAGAGAAAATGAAAGATATAATACAAGGATCGACATACGAAATAATAATGATAAAAAAGAAACTTTCCAGAAAAATAAACTATAAGCTACGTATCCGTTTGCAAACTTGACCAGCCACTGACCTCCCATCTCCCAGCTCCAAGAAAAACAACAACACCA
>JAPXFY010000030.1:50718100-50725600 GCA_030674185.1 Monoplex corrugatus | reverse complement strand
AGGAAAAGGAGAGCCACAGCATGTGTGACAATTGCCACGAGATATAATGACATGATTTCATGATAATGGGTATAATGATCACAATTATCTCGATGATAAACTCCAAAGACAAGTTAAACTATCAAATGTCTTACTGCTTACTGTCTGATTCAAACTGATCTGATTTACAAAGAACACTTATCAGTTCACATTCACACATAAGACTAACATTCTCGTGTTGGTGTCAGTTGATTTCTATGTACAGTTAACACACGTCACGGCCCTTTTTCTCAACACACGTCGCATGCCCCTTTCTTTAAGTAGCATTGCCATCAAACGTCTTGTATTCAGCTAGTATCTTTTCGTCTACAAAACAATGAATATCTACGGATTTGTTTTATTTCTGTCTCTCTTTGCCCTAACACAATCAACATGTTTATTCTGTACGCATCCATTAATCAACTCTTTCATACATTTTTTCTGTCTTTTACTCTTTTTCCATTGTTACGTGTCTCTGATTATCAATACCATGTCTGTGTTTCCACTGTTTCCGTTTATCTGATAAGGCAAACTCTTAAGTCTCATCCACAATTCAGAAAATCTGGTTTCTTACTCTGTCTGCTAGACCTCGTTCTGTAAGAAGAACTGACTGGCCCAGGTTGTCCTGACTGTGGTGGTCTGTTAGCTGTCCCTGGTTCCTTGACGTGGACTGTCTCAGTCTGGTTGGTGGTTGATGGTTGGTCTGATGCACTGTTGCCGTATGGATTTGTTGTTGTACTGTCATCAGTAACTGACGTCAGTTCCACCTGTGAATCACCTCCCTTGCTCTTCCTTCTGTTCTTGCTCCTCTGTTTCCTTGACCCAGCTTTGAGTAACTTGTGCAGATTGCTTTGCTGACATGTCTTCCAGCTTATGCTGTGATGGTATGTCACCTTGCTGCTGCTTTCTGAAATACTTCACCGCTGGGACCTGTCTATCAGGATTGGTTGTTGGGTGAACTTCTGTCTCTGATGTGTCTCGTAGCTGTGGACAGTTTCTTCAGAAATGACGTCCATCCTTTGTTTGAGTGTTTTATGATCGGATGCTTGCATGTCTGTCCACTTTGATGGCAATCGTCTTTTGGGATCTGACAGTTGGAACTTTACAATCTGTCCTGAAATTAGTTCTGATTGATCAATTGATTAATCGATTGATTGATTGATTGATTGATTTGGTTCAGTTTTTATGTCCTCACGCACCTCCGACGATATGGCCGTCGAGGATAACCATCCCAGGGAAGTGGGGGAAGGGGGACTTATCTAATCCTACACTGACACCAACAGAACAACGATGATGTTAAGATGGGACAGTGAGAAGGCCAATTTTAATGTATCGCAACCCGGATTTGAACCCACAACCATTGGCATGTGAATCCAACACTCAACCAACTAAGCTATCGATGCTCAATCGGTTCTGTAAGCTTCAATGCATTTTACCTATATAGTGCGATTGCTTCAGTTTTCTTTTGTCCAACTCTTTCTTGGCTGAGAGGACCGCAGAGTTGAGCAATGTCTTTGAACTCGACTCAGAACACGTATTTATTATAACAAAACAAGGCAAAGGCAAACGTGGATCCAACAAGCCTTTGCAAAGCGCATACAAAAGACAATTAAGAATAAAGGTACACCACTTAGCAGAACATAACACTAAACGATTTCCTTACATGCAGATCATAGTCATCATCATCATTATCAGGTGCCCTGCTGCATGGCGTTGGCGATCATGGATTTCCATCTGGTGATCATGGACTTCCATCTGTCTCTATCTCTCATTGCCCCTAGCATCTCCCCCACCTCCTCGTCCCTAGCCACTCTGCAAGTCTGTCCAGCATTTTCTCCCTGGGTCTATCCGGTGGTCTCTTTCCCTCCAGCTTTCCCGTTGTGACCAGGTGCTCCAAATCCCTCTTCCTCATAAAATGGCCTATAAATGTTGCCTGTCTTTTCCTAATCTTCCTTATGAGTGATCTACTTGTGTCTGCCTCCTTCAAGTTTGTCTCGTTTGTTTTCTTTGCTGTCCATGGAACTCTCAACATTCCTCTCAGAAACCACATCACAGATCATAGTAAAACTCCTAAACACCTCACGTTTTGGACCAAACATTGGTAAAGATCCACTCATAAGGAACTGAGTTGTGGACTCAAGACCTAATGTCCCAGGCTCTGTCTGGGCCTGTAATAATAATTATAATAATTACAATATTTATATAGCGCAAAATCTTGATAAAATCAAATCTAAGCGCTGAAGCAGACACACACGCAAGCACGCACGCACGCACGCACGCACACACACGCACGCACACACACACACACACATACACACACACACACACGCATGGCTATAAATGGGGAGAAAGAATAAAAGCAATAAAAGCAAGAATAAAAGCAATGGAAAATTATAGAGAGCATAGCATATACAATTATATATTATAACCATGTGATTCCCCTCCGAGCGGAGACAGGCTGCAGAGGGGGGTTAGGATTTTATGCGGAGGAGAAAAGGTGAGTTTTGAGAGCGGACTTGAAGGAGACAAAAGTAGGTTGCTGACGGACTGAGAGAGGAAGTTTGTTCCAGGAGAGTGGACCAGAAACAGAGAAGGCTCGTGGACCATAGGTATTGAGCTTAGTGCGTGGAAAGCGAAAAGTCAGAGGATCGGAGGCAGAGCGGAGGGTACGTGAGGGAAGATAGATCTCAAGTAGGCTTGACAGGTAATCGGGGGCTGCGTTATTGAGGCTTTTGTAGCACATGGTGTCTAGTTTGTACTGTATGCGCTTTGATACAGGGAGCCAGTGAAGTTGTGCCAGGAGAGGAGATATGTGGTCAGCTTTTTTCTTTTTGAGTACAAGGCGTACAGCATTGTTTTGAATGCGCTGTAGGATGTGAATGGTGGAGGCAGGAAGACCAGACAGGAGTGAATTGCAATAGTCAATGCGAGACATTATGAAGGAGGAGAACGAGTTTTGCAGTTGTTTCGACAGAGAGATACTTCCTGATCAGCCTTATACGATGGAGATGATAGTAGCAAGATCTGGCAGTTTGAGAAACAAAGTTGTTCATGGAGAGGGTAGAGTCAATGCAGACACCAAGGTTTTTAGCTGAATCAGAAATTGGGACTGATGTGTTACATAATGGGAGAGAAAGAGGAGGCAGCTGAGAAAGTTTCTGACGGGTGCCAATGAGGATAGCTTCTGTTTTGTCGTCATTAAGCTGAAGTCTATTGTGTGTCATCCAGTTCTTAATGTCCGAGTAACACTCAGTGGTGCGAGTCAACAGGCGCTGTATATTATCAGGTGAGTCACTGTCTTGAAGTTGGGTGTCATCAGCATAGAAGTGGTGTTTTATAGAATGGGAGTTGATGATGGTGGACAGGGGGGAGGTGTAAAGAGTGAAAAGAACAGGGCCAAGGACAGATCCTTGTGGAACACCACAGGTCAGGTATGCAGGTTGAGAGTAAGTGCCATTGATGAGAACGGTTTGTTTTCTGTTGGATAGGTATGAAGTGAACCAAGACAGAGCAATGTCAGAGATGCCAAAAGTATGATGAAGTCTAGAAAGGAGAATACCATGATGAATGGTATCAAAGGCTGCAGACAGATCAAGGAGTGTGAGGAGAGAGACTTTGCCAGTATCAGTTGCAAGGAGGAGATTGTTGAGAATGTGTAGTAGGGCAGTTTCAGTGCTATGGCACTGGCGGTAGGCTGACTGGAAAGGATTGAGGAGATTGTTGGCAGACAGGTGAGAGTTCAGCTGGTTGAGGACGACTTTTTCAAGGAGTTTTGACAAGAAAGAGAGATTAGAGATAGGCCGGTAATTTTTCAGTTCATTTGGATCTAAATTGTGTTTCTTGAGGAGAGGGTGAACAATAGCAGACTTGAAAGAATCAGGGACAGTTCCAGTTTGAAGAGAAGTGTTGATGATGTCAGTGATGAATGGGAGGAGAGTAGGGAGACATAACATAACACTGTGACCTGTTCATTGCCCATATTAATGCTGTGATCATTCTGGTGATGCCTGATTATTAATTGAAATGCCAACTTTTCTCCCACCAATGCCAATGTCAAACCTCACCAGCACACATGATTTTCTGCGCAGGCTAAAGGAGTTTGCCGCCTCCCCCCCAAAAAAACTAACAAACAACAACAACAACAACAACAGCAACAACAACAACAACAACAACAAATAACAACAACAAGAACAGCAGCAGCAACAACAACAGCAACAACAACAACAACAACAACAACAACAACAACAACAACAAATACAAATACAAATCATTGGCTGATTTGGGTTTAACTTGTATGCCATTTTTTTTCTGATGCCATCGATCACTCTTGAACAAACTCCGAACTCTGAGCTCAAGAGTCCTCACTTTTGCCTGACAAGCATTCCAGCATCGGCAGACATGTCTGTATTTCCATGTCCAACAACACGCAGTCCTTGTGGCTGTACCACAGTTTGTGTCTGTGCAGGCATTGATTTCAGCATTTTCTATTGACAACACAAAGGTTCAACGACTTTCAGTGGCATTACGTTTTTTTCTTCTGATGGCGTTTCCAGGTTGGTGGTCACAAAAGGGCACTTCATCAATGCTAGGGGGTACATTATCACTGTTATGTGAGCAGTTTTGTAGATGTGTTCTCAGATCATTGACCACATATTGTAAGGGCAGTGACTGGATTATCCTGCATATGAATAAAACATGTCTTCATCCCTTTTATAAATGAAGCAGTGACAGTTTTGTGGTGTGTGTTTGTGTGTGTGTGTGTTTGTGTGTGTGTGTTTGTGTGTGTGTGTGTGTCTATGTATATATATATATATATATATATATATATGTGTGTGTGTGTGTGTGTATGTGGGTGTGTGTGTGTGTGTGTGTGTGTGTCTATGTGTGTCTTTGTGTGTCTGTGTGTCTGTGTGTCTGTGTGTGTCTGTGTGAGTGGTCCATATTTATTTTAACGTATATTCACATATCTGATTTGAGATGAGAAAAGTGCTGATTTCAGTGTGTGTGTGTGTGTGTGTGTGTGTGTATGTGTGTGTGTATGTGCGTATGTGTGTCTGTGTGTGTGTTTGTGTGTGTGTGTGCGTGTGTGTGTGTGTGTGTGTGTGTGTGTGTGTGTGTGTGTGTGTGTGTGTGTGTGTGTGTGTGTGTGCGCTCGTTATTTCTTTTAACATATCTTCATATCTGTGCTTTCAGACAAGAAAAGTGCTGATTTCAGTGTGTGTGTGTGTGTGTGTGTGTGTGTGTGTGTGTGTGTGTGTGTGTGTGTGTGTGTGTGTGTGTGTGTGTGTGTGTGTGTGTGTGTGTTTATGTCCATGTCCATGTGAGTGCATGCGTTTTAGTTTGTTATTGCCTTAACCTTAAGCTTCAACTTTCAGAATTACACTGGTAATTTTCCACCCATAAAAATTAAGATAATATTATTCACACACTTTTATGAGAGAGAGAAAGACAGGCACAGAGAAAAAACTTCATCTATCTGAAAAAATGAAAGAGTTGATGAATTACAAAATCAATAAATACAATAAAAATCAATAAATACAAATCAGTTGAAAGAAAGTTAGAAATGGGGAAAAATGGAAGGAAAGAAAGAAGGAAGAAAAGAACAAAGCAATTAAATACTCAGCAAGTTTGCCAACTATGTAGACAAATCATGACCTATCAATTTGCCAAACTAAACAACCAAATACCCCCCCCCCCTAAAGTACAAACAAAAAGCAAGCAAACAAACAAGCAAGCAAACAAACAAACAAGCAAATAAACTAACAAGTAAACAAGCAAACAAGTAAACAAACAAACAAACAGACAAACAAATAAAGAAAGAAACAAACACACAAAACCCTAACCAACCAACTACCCACCAACCAACCACCTACACAAAGAGTAGATCTCAGGCCAAATGATCGAAGTCAATTCATCAACTGTTTTCTTGGAATCCCACAGAAGACTGACACCCAGTGTAGGGACATTTGTATCTGTCATGTCACTGGCTGGATTGGCTGTAGAACTGAAACGCACATGTCTTCTGCAAGGGCCAGTGTTCAACATGCAAGGAACCTGTATGAGGAAATGGACCTGTTGCATTCATTACTGGAATATTGCATCGTGGATGCAGTGTGCGAAAGAATCTGAACTTCCTTTTAATAATCGAAACATGTTTACTTGCTGGTACGTTCTGTTATGAAAATGTGTGCCTCAGGAAATGTCTGAAGAAACTTTTTAGGCAGTTTATATGGAAGCTGGGATATGAAAGGAAATATCATTACGCTGTTGTTTATTCATGAAACGAAAGATGGTTAAACCATGTTGATATTTTTCCTTCGCTTTCAGAAAAAAAAAATTAAGCAAATGACCCAGTTGCACTATAGTTTTGATGTAGGCTTGTCAAAAATCTATCAAGTCTAAAAACATTCCCACATTTCTGGTCGTTGACATCTAGGCAGAAACTGGCCATGTGATTAAGCTACTCCAATGTTACATATACACAGTATCTTATTAAGACTGATGATTTTTTTATTTTTCCGCGCCGATTTTTCTTCTCTCACAGTGTTAATTTATTTTCTGCTTTGAACAACATTTCGCTTAGCATGGCAAAAAGATCTACTATGTAAAGAAAGAGGGTGGAAAAGGAAAGAGAATGAAGACACAAAATAAACCTCAAAGAAAGAGAAAAGGAAGATGTAATACAAGAAATGGATCGAAATACAAAATAATAATAATGAAAAAAAAAATTTTCCAGAAAAATAAACAGTGAGCTACATATCCATTTGCAAACTTGACCAGCCACCAACCTCCCATCTCCCAGCTCCAACAAAAACAACAACAACAACAACAACAACAAACCAACCAATTAATCCAGCATTTCACCTACCCAATCACCCAATTGACACATCTATTAGTAAGCGATTGAGGCCAGTTTAGATATTACCTCATTTCTAGAAAGGATGCAGAGAACCTAGAATCCCTGCACATTTACACGCATCTGTCATTTGGATAGCTAGATGTTCTGTAGAAGGCAAAGGCCCATGTCTCCTGCAAGGACTAGCCTTCAGAACGAAGATACTTGGTGTGAGGAAATAGACGTGTTGATATTCATGATTAGAACACTTCATCGCAGAAGCAGTCTGCGTAAGAGTGTGAACTTCCGCTCAATAATTTACACAGCGTTTGCTGGCTGGTACATCTGCTGTAGACGTGTGTCCCTCAGGAAATGTTTTAAGAAACTTTTTTTTCGACAACATTTATTTAAAATCTGAGATATGATAAGAAATACCACACCAGTGGAATCCTTGATGGAATGAAATAAAGTCAAACCACGTTTCGTCATTTTCCTGCATTCACAGAAACGGTTTTGGCAAATGTCCAAATGTACAAAACATCTGACACACAGAGATTTAGACAGAAATCTGATTTAGATTTGGCCAAAGTCTGTAATTCATAAAACAAATCTGGTAATCGGTACTAAGATAGAACTTGGCCACGTGA
>JAPXFY010000030.1:50710600-50713100 GCA_030674185.1 Monoplex corrugatus | reverse complement strand
TCACATTCACACGCAAGACTAATATTTTCGTGTTGGTTTCAGTTGATTTCTATGCACAGTTAACACACGTCACGGCCCTTTTTCTCAACACACGTCGCATGCCCCTTTCTTTAAGTAACATTGCCATCAAACGTCTTGTATTCAGCTAATATCGTTTCGTCTACAAAAGAATGAATATCTACGGATTGTTTTTTTATTTCTGTCTCTCTTAACCCTAACACAATTAACATGTTTATTCTGTACACATCCATTAATCAACTCTTTCATACATTTTTTCTGTCTTTTACTCTTTTTCCATTGTTACGTGTCCCTGATTATCAATACCATGTCTGTGTTTCCACTGTTTCCGTTTATCTGATAAGGCAAACTCTTTAGTCTCATCCATAATTCAGAAAATCTGGTTTCTTACTCTGTCTGCTAGACCTCGTTCTGTAAGAAGAACTGACTGGCCCAGATTGTCCTGAATGTGGAGGTCTGTTAACTGGCCCTGGTTCCTTGACGTGGATTGTCTGTCTGGTTGGTGATTGATGGTTGGTCTGATGCACTGTTGCCATATTGTTTTTGTTGTTGTACTGTCATCAGTAACTGTCGTCAGTTCCACCTGTGAATCACCTCCCTTGCTCTTCCTTCTGTTCTTGCTCCTCTGTTTCCTTGACCCAGCTTTGAGTAACTTGTGCAGATTGCTTTGCTGACATGTCTTCCAGCTTATGCTGTGATGTATGTCACCTTGCTGCTGCTTTCTGAAATACTTCACCGCTGGGACCTGTCTATCAGGATTGGTTGTTGGGTAAACTTCTGTCTCTGATGTGTCTCGTAGCTGTGGACAGTTTCTTCAGAAATGACGTCCATCCTTTGTTTGAGTGTTTTATGATCGGATTCTTGCTTGTCTGTCCACTTTGATGGCAATCCTCTTTTGGGATCTGACAGTTGGAACTTTACAGTCTGTCCTGAAATTAGTTCTGATTGATAAATTGATTGATTGATTGATTGATTGATTTGGTTCAGTTTTTATGTCCTCACCCACCTCTGGCGATATGACCAACGGGATAACCATCCCTGGGAAGTGGGGGAAGGGGGACTTATCTAATCCTACACTGACACCACCAGAACAACGATGATGTTAAGATGGGACAGTGTGAAGGCCAATTTTAATGTATCACACCCCGGATTTGAACCCACAACCATTAGCATGTGAATCCAACGCTCAACCAACTGAGCTACCGAGGTTCAATCGGTTCTTTCAGCTTCAATGCATTGTAACCATATAGTGCGCTTGCTTCAGTTTTCTTTTGTCCAACGCTTTCTTGGCTGAGAGGACCGCAGATTTGAGTAATGTCGTTGAACTCGACTCAGAACACGTATTTATCATAACAAAACGAGACAAAGGCAAACATGAATCCAACAAGCCTTTGCCAAGCGCATACAAAAGACTATTAAGAATAAAGGTACACCACTTAGCAGAACATAACACTAAACGATTTCCTTACATGGCAGATCATAGCCATCATCATCATAATCAGGTGCCCTGCCGCATGGCGTTGGCGATCATGGACTTCCATCTGTCTCTATCTCTTGTTGCCCCTAGCATCTCCCCCACCCTCCTCGTCCCCAGCCACTCTGCAAGTCTGTCCAGCATTTTCTCCCTGGGTCTACCCGGTGCTCTCTTTCCCTCCAGCTTTCCCATTGTGACCAGGTGCTCCAATCCCCCTTCCTCATAAAATGGCCTATAAATGTTGCCTGTCTTTTCCTAATCTTCCTTATGAGTGATCTACTTGTGTCTGCCTCCATCAAGACTGTCTTGTTTGTTTTCTTTGCTGTCCATGGAACTCTCAACATTCTTCACAGAAACCAGATCACAGATCATAGTAAATCTCCTAAACACCTCACGTTTTGGACCAAACATTGGTAAAGGTCCACTCATAAGGAACTGAGTTGTGGACTCAAGACCTAATGTCCCAGGCTCTGTCTGGGCCTGTAACATAACACTCTGGTCTGTTGGCTGCCCATATTAATGCTTTGATCATTCTGATGATGCCAGCTTATTATTTGAAATGCCAACATTTCTCCCACCAATGACAATGTCAAACCTCATTAGCACACATGAGTTTCTGCGCAGGCTCAAGGAGTTTGCCTCCTCCCCCCCAAAAAAAAACTAACAAATAACAACAACAACAACAACAAGAACAACAGCAACAACAACAACAGCAACAACAATAACAACAAAAGCACCAACAATAACAAATCATTTGGGTGGAGCTTGAACGCCATTTTTTTCTGATGCCATCGATCCCTCTTGAACAAACTCCGAACTCTTGAGTTCAAGAGTCCTCACTTTTGCCTGACAAGCATTCCAGCATCAGCAGACATGTCTGTATTTCCATGCACAACAACACGCAGTCCTTGTGGCTGTACCCCAGTTTGTGTCTGTGCAGGCATTGATTTCAGCATTTTCTATTGACAACACAAAGGTTCAACGACTTTCAGTGGCATTACGTTTTTT
>JAPXFY010000030.1:50698100-50700600 GCA_030674185.1 Monoplex corrugatus | reverse complement strand
ATCTTAAAGCACCAGGGAAAATCAATTTATTTGCCAATCACACCATTTGACATTCAGATGTTTTGATAAAAATGCACAAGGGACCTGGTCATAGAGAGGCTTGTATGTATCCAGCAGGTTGAGGTTGGTTTAGGGGTAGTCTTGTCACAGAAAGAATCGACAAAATTGGAAATGTAGACCTGTTAACCAGTTTATACATTACAAACACAATTAAGGTGGAGAATAAAATATTCTATGTTGAACATATTTAACGTTTTAAAATAAGATCAAACTAATATTATGGTCAAACGATCTTACATTCTTTATGGGTTGACCAGAAAAGAAATTAGTCTCTTGAATTCACAGGAACCAGAAAAAAATGAAAACATAATCACAATACATATCTTATTCAACAAGACAAGGCAGGAACAAATATTCGGCTAACAAGCCTTGTCAAGCGTAAATGTAAGATTACCAAAGAACAACAAAAAGAAAAAAATACGAAAATTAGGAGAAGATCGAAACGTCCCTACTGCTTCGTCCAGTTGGACAAAAAGACTGAAATGAAATCCTAATACGTTTATGAGTAATAATAAGAGTTGGGAAGAGAGGAGGCATCTACAATGTCTGAAGGAAAGTGAGATGAATTCTGTATATAGAAAGTAGGTCATGATATAAACATTATTATTGTTGTTCTGTCCTGAAGAAGGACCAGGGCCAAAACTATGACGCACTAGCTGAGAGAAGTTTCTTGAATTGTAAATATACTACTGTAAGATGCTGCGTGATTATACACACATATACATACACACACAAACATACACACAAATATAAAATATATATATATATATATATATATATAATATATATATGTGTGTGTATATATATATACAGATATGAATATGTATATTCATAAAAAAAATCAAAGAAAAAGCATATCATCGACTGAATGGGAAAATACAATAGAGATGTATGGCTCATGTAACTGGATCGTGCCTCGTGCGTTGCGTCGAATCCAGTCTGATTGTGGAATAGGAAAAATTAAAACAAATTGAAAGCATAAAGCCATAATGAGCACCCATAAAACCAAGGCCTCACTGAGGAAGAAACATGATGATGATATGATCTGTTTCAGTACGATAATATTTTGAGAATGGGAATGAAAGTGTTGCTAATCAGCATTGATTTAAAACGTTCATGGACTGATGCGCATAGAGGGCACATTAAAAGACGATTGTATGTATAGATTCATCCTAACAATATAAACATTAACTAGACATGCAGGGAGAAAGAACTTAATACTTATATATTCGAAGGAATTAATCTTTGTGCATGTACGTTTTCTCTGGTGTGTATATGTGTGCATGTGCGTTCGTTCGAATGCATACATATGATCTTCTTGTCCTTGCAATATTTTTTATTTCCCTTCTCAATATCACATCCTACTAAATAGATCATATCATCACCATATTGTTTGGTTGTATGAAATCATCATCATCATCATCAGGTGCCCTGCTGCATGGCGTTGGCGATCATGGACTTCCATCTGCCTCTATCTCTCGTTGCCCCTAGCATCTCCCCCACCCTCCTCGTCCCCAGCCACTCTGCAAGTCCGTCCAGCATTCTCTCCCTGGGTCTACCCAGTGCTCTCTTTCCCTCCAGCTTTCCCGTTGTGACCAGTTGCTCCAAACCCCCCTTCCTCATAAAATGACCTATAAATGTTGCCTGTCTTTTCCTAATCTTCCTTATGAGTGAACTACTTGTGTCTGCCTCCATCAAGACTGTTTCGTTTGTTTTCTTTGCCGTCCATGGAACCCTCAACATTCTCCTTAGAAACCACATGAAATGCATGGTCTAATTCTACTTTGATGTTTTCCTCGTTCTTGTTTGCTTGTTGGCGAGCAGTCGTTTTTGTTTTGGATTTCCTGGACTCACGTTTTGAAGGTTGTTTCCATTTCTCCACTGTTTCACCCCCTATCAATGGATAAGTATAATTTATTGCACCCCATTGGTGTGCTGTGCAGTTAATGACATTACAAATCAAGTACTGTAATACAAACCTGTGCAATTTATCCGAAAATAATGAAATTTCGCTATTCTGAGATGTGTTCAGATTAAAAAAAAAACATGGCAATATAATCTTTCTGGTTGTATGCTTCTGTGTGTTTGTGTGTCTGCGCTTGTGTATTTTTATGTTTGAATATGTGTGTGTGTGTGCGTGTGTGCTCTGTGTTTTGTGTGTGTGTGTGTGTGTGTGTGTGTGTGGTGTGGTGTGTGTGGTGATGTGTGTGTATGTGGTGTGTGTTGTGTGTTGTGCGTGTATGTGTGTGAATGTATGTGTGTATGTATGTGTGTATGCTGTTGTAATGTGTTGTATGTAATAGTATGTATGTGTATATGTATGCTGTATGTATGTATGTATGTATATGTTGTATGTAATTTTGTATGTTGTAATGTATGATGTGTATGATTATGTATATGTGTTGTATTAGTATGTTGTATGTTTTGTGATGTAGTATGT
>JAPXFY010000030.1:50683100-50685600 GCA_030674185.1 Monoplex corrugatus | reverse complement strand
AACGTTATCACAAATAAAAAAAAAACGATTTGAAAGAAGAATATGAATTGAAGCAATGGCAGTGATCTTCAGAACTACATAAGACCCCCCCCCCCCCCGACACACGACAGCTAAGCAGTAACCGCTTGACCTTGCTTCAATACTTTCGAGATATGTAGTAGAACAAGTAAATGTGTACTTCAGAGTATTGGAAACTTGGAAAATTCACTTCACCAGCCCATTATAAAAAATCTAGTAAACCTTTCGAGAATTTCTAGTAAGTAAAACTGATGCAGCAACCAAAATGTTCACCGAGCAATAAATCGCAGTACCAAAGACGTATCATGTACACGGATTGGTCCATCACTAATGACATATCTGGATGAGGATTTAGTATCAAACAGGAAAAACACCATACATCAACAAAAAAGCAATATGTGATAAATCAACGTTTATTCTAACCATGGAAACTTAAGTGTTTTTGCATGCTCTATGATATAATACTTGGCTCCACTCGACGACGAAACAACAGAAAGTCAAGTCTTCAACTGACTGACTCCATGAATGTAGTTTAAAATGTACAAAACAACGAAATGAACGGTATTAACCAACCAAAATTCACATGGAGCTGTCTCTTACGAAGGAATTGAACGTGCCGACAAACTACTGGTAATGCCATTACAACAAGAATTTTTCACCTTCTGAAGTTTTCAGACATTTGTAATATCTTCATGAAAGTAAAAAATGAGCTATCATACCCTTGGTCTCCTAATTTAAATAAAATGGAGGAAGTGGGCTAGAATTGCATAGCTCCTCTGCCCCATCAGATTTTGACGCTCTTGCGTGCAGTCTGAGAGATTGTATAGAGGATGTCTCCAAGTGGATGAGTGAAAACAAGCTGAAGATGAATGATGATAAAACTGAGCTTATTGTTACTGGTACTAAGTCAAAGGTCAATCAGGTTACTCATGCCCCCATGTCTATCTCTGGTTGTGATGTATCTTTCTCACAAACTGTTAGAAACCTTGGCTTCTACCTGGATGAAACACTGTCTATGGAAGCCCATGTCAAACAGTTGTGCCGTACTCTGTACTATCAGCTACGCAGAATAGGTAAGATTCGCTCCTTCCTTTCCACTGATGCTACCAATAAGCTTGCTGTCTCTTTCATACTATCTAGACTGGACTATTGTAACTCTCTATTCACAGGTCTCCATGACAATCAACTATCTAAACTTCAGCGCATACAGAACCACGCGGCTCGCCTTGTTCTCCGCAAGCCCAGGCGTGAGAGTGCAAAATCTCTGTTTAGAACACTTCATTGGCTCCCGGTAAAGGCTAGGATTCAATATAAAGTTGCCTGTCTCTGATTTCAGTGCATCTATCACGAGAACATGCCATCCTATCTTGCCAACCTCCTGCAGGGTTACAAACCTTCTCGAACGCTCCGCTCTTCTGACACCTCACTGTTGACTGTTCCTCGCTTCTCTCTAGACACCTTTGGTGAAAAATCTTTCTCTGTCTTTGGCCCAAATGTATGGAACTCTCTACCACTGTCTCTCAGAAAAACTAAGTGTTTCTCAACCTTCAAACGGCACCTGAAAACCCACCTCTTTCAAACTCATCTAACCTGAAGAACCTTAGTTTGCAAGTCTGTCATCAGACTAATCTCTCCTGCCTGTATAACAGTATTTTGTATAAGGGCCTATAGAGCAAGGTGTGTGTGTGCGTGCATGTGTGGATGTGTGTGTGTGTGTGTGTGTGTGTGTGTGTGTGTGTGTGTGTGTGTGTGTGTGTGTGTGTGTGTGTGTGTGTGTGTGCTTGAGTGAGCATGTGTGTGTATCACTGTATGTGTACAGCTGAGGAGGGGATAGGGGAGAAAGTGAGTGGGAAAGAGACTGAAATACTTTAAGAAACTTTTTTAAAATCTTTGTTTGTATGTAAATTGTGATGTATGATATGTGAATAGTTTATAATTTGTGAGGAATTTTGATTGTCAAGGTGTTAATGCTGTAATACTGAAGTTGTAATGTTTTTCCTGTATATGGATTAGAATTTTTCTGTTTTTATCTTCATTCAAAATATTGATTATAATTTTATGTACAACTATTGCATGCATAAACACACACACACGTATGCAAACATAGCACACGCACACACACACACACACACTCTCTCTCTCTCTCTCTCTCTCTCTCTCACACACACACACACATTCTTACAAACACACACGCGCACAGCAACGCACACGCACGCACACACACACACACGTACACACACACGTACGCAAGCACACACACGCAGCAATATGTAAACACAGTATGCCTCTTTATTCATATGAAAAATCTGTTAATCTTTCTTCATTACATAAGTCAGTGTTTAAATTTTAATATTCTGTGGTTTGTTATGTGTCTTCTTATTTGTATAGCTTTCATGTTTGTTGTTATCTTATTGTGTATGTAATTGTGAACATTTTTTATCACCTTTTGCCTTTCTTGCGAAATGTAAAGCGCTGGTGAGCA
>JAPXFY010000030.1:50658100-50678100 GCA_030674185.1 Monoplex corrugatus | reverse complement strand
CTGGAAAAATCCCCAAAGATATGTCAAAATCAATTATCATTGCACTTCCAAAGAAGACAGGGGCCATAGAATGCGAACTCCATCGCACAATCAGATTGGTGAGTCATGTAACAAAAATCCTGTTAAGAATAATCATGATGAGGACAAGGAATAAAATCAAAAGCGAAATAGCAGAAGAACAGTGTGGATTTGTAGAAGGGAAAGGAACTATTAATGCCATATACATCCTAAGAACTATCATAGAGAGGTCAAATAAGATAAATAAGGATTTGTATTTATGCTTTGTTGACTACACCAAGGCTTTCGATCGGGTAAGACATGATGAATTGATCCACCAACTGGAGAGACTCAATGTCGATGGAAAAGATCTACGAATAATCAGAAATATGTACTGAGAACAAACAGCTGCAATGAGAATAGAAAACGATGTAAGCTCTTTCCAAAACATCAAAAGAGGAGACAGGCAGGGTTGTGTTTTGTCACCAGATCTGTTTTCACTTCACAGCGAAAACATTATGAGAAACTTAGAAGAAGACCCTGGATTAAAAGTTGGAGGGAAAATGATAAACAACATTCGATAAGCAGATGACACCGTGCTAATTGCAGAAAATGAAAGGGACTTACAAAACCTGGTGAATATACTAGAAATAGAAAGCAAAGGTAAGGGACTGGAACTAAACAGCAGGAAGACTGAAGTCATGGTGATCAGTAAAAAACACGAAATCCCCTCATGCAAAGCAACTACAAATGGCACAACCTTGTCACAGGTTGATAAATTCAAATACCTAGGAACGATCATTTCATCAGACGGCAGATGCACATCAGAAATAGCCAGCAGAATCGGCCAAGCCAAAACAGCATTCAAGAAGATGACAAGCATTCTTACCAACAAATGCCTATCAATTAACATCAGGAAGAGAGTTCTTGAATGTTATATAGAACCAATACTGTTGTACGGATGTGAGGCGTGGACAGTCAACAAGCAAAGCCAGAACAAGATTGAGGCAGCCGAGATGTGGTTTCTAAGAAGAATGTTGAGAGCTCCATGGACAGCAAAGAAAACAAACGAGGCAGTCTTGATAGAGGCAGACACAAGTAGATCATTCATAAGAAGATTAGGAAAAGACAGGCAACATTTATAGGCCACTTTATGAGGAAGGGGGATTTGGAGCACCTGGTCACAACGGGAAAGCTGGAGGGAAAGAGAGCACCAGGTAGACCCAGGGAGAGAATGCTGGACGGACTTGCAGAGTGGCTGTGGACGAGGAGGGTGGGGGAGATGCTAGGGGCAACGAGAGATAGGGACAAATGGAAGTCCATGGTCGCTGACGCCATGCGGCAGGGCACCTGATGATGATGATGAATGGATTCTGACATGATTAAGGCAAAAAATATCCAGCTACTGTAAGAGACCTCGATGCATGAGAACCAAATGGAAGTATTCAGAAATTGATGTGGAACATGTTAAACGTTCCAACTATTAATATGTCGGTAAGTTTGTGACTGACCTTAGTCAGGTTTGAGTCAAGGGTTAGTGTCGCTGGAAATCTGAACGATGTAAAAATCATTCACATTAACGCTGATTTTTAAGATGAAATTACATAAAGCGAGTCAATGAGATCAATTCATGTTTAAAGTGAACATGAAATGAGTCAATTATATTGTGGTTTGTATTTTCACGCATATCTATCTATCTATCTATCTATCTATCTATCTATCTATCTATCTATCTATCTATCTATCTATCTATCTGTCTGTCTGTCTGTCTGTCTATCTATCTATTTATCTATCTATCTATCTATCTATCTATCTATACATCTATCTATTTATCTATCTATCTGTCTATCTGTCTATCTATCTATCTATCTATCTATCCATATATCTATGTATTATCTATCTATCTATCAGTCTATCTATCTTATCTATCTATCTATCTATCTATCTATCTATCTATCTATCTATCTGCCTTTTATCTATGTACATATACATATATGCATACATAACCTGTATATACAAACATACATACATACATACAACATACATACAAACAAACAAACATACATACATACATACATACATACACACATACAAATAGAATAAGTAGAGAAAAGAGATTGTTACATGGTTTGACCATATTGTCTTTATTCCTATGACCCAGACATCATGCGTCATATTCGTTATATCAATCCAGTCAGAAAGTCATCATCCAATTTAAGGTCTGGAATCTAATGGTAGAAAGTGCTCTTGGCGTTTCTAGACATCTGACTTTATTTAGCCCTGTTTCTGTCCTTGTGCTCTTTGGTCGTCTCTTGGCTGGTGATCCTTGTAAGTTCGTTTGTTCGTTTGTTTGTTAGCTATTTTGGGTATTGTTCGTCTGGTTGTTTTGTTACTATTTCATGCGCACACACACACACACACGCACGCACGCATACAGACAGACACAGACAGACAGACAGACAGACACAAACATACACACACACACATACACATGGACAAATACAAACACATACACAAGACACACAACGCACACACACATACATAACACATACACACATACACAGACAGACAGACAGACAGACAGACACACATACACACACACACAACTCACACACACACACACACACAACACACACAACCACACACACACACACACACACACACACACACACACACACACACACACACACACACACACACACACACACACACACACACACACACACACACACACACACTCACACATACCACATTTATTCACACATGGTATCTCGATGTTTTGCCTCATTCAAGAAAATAAGTTTTTAAACTACTGGCTTAAGATCTAGTTGAGGTTGGAAGGCAAATTCCTATTTGACCTGTGATTCGAACTCAAGTAGGAATTTAAACACCACTCCAAGAGCTCAGAACGACATGCACATTAAGACAGAGAACAAACAGGTCAGTGTTATGTCAGTAATAATGTATTTTATAACGCCCCTACCAGTATTCTGGGTGCTTACATTTCTGCAATATACAAAAATATATAAAATATTCATTTATACATATTCGGCACGTACATTCTACATCAGATTGATAAATTCAAATACCTGTGAACGATCATTTCATCAGATGGCAGATGCACATCAGAAATAGCCGGCAGAATCGGCCAAGCCAAAACAGTATTAAGAAGATGGCAAGCATTCTTACCAACAAATGGCTGTCAGTTAACATCAGGAAGAGAGTCCTTGAATGTTATATAGAACCAATACTGTTGTACGGATGCGAGGTGTGGACAGTCAACAAACAAAGCCAGAACAAGATTGAGGCAGCCGAGATGTGGTTTCTAAGAAGAATGTTGAGAGTTCCATGGACAGCAAAGAAAAAAAACGAGATAGTCTTGTCTTGATGGAGGTAGACACAAGTCGATCACTCATAAGGAAGATTTGGAACAGACAGGCAACATTTATAGGCTATTTTATGAGGAAGGGGGAATTGGAGCACCTGGTCACAACGGGAAGGCTGGAGTGAAAGAGAGCACCGGATAGACCCAGGGAGAAAAATGCTGGACGGACTCGCAGAGTGGCTGGGGACGAGGAGGGTGGGGGAGATGCTAGGGGCAACGAGAGATAGAGACAGATGGAAGTCCATGATCGCCCACGCCATGTGGCAGGGCACCTGATGATGATGATGACATTCTACAAAACATTCAAATACAACGTACCACTAGATCACACTAAAACAGAATGAGGACAAGGTGAGTGTGAACAAAGTAAATTTAAGCTGAACGAGTCACGACAAAAATGTACTTTACGTTGAGCCTTAATCTTTTCACGACATGACGCGAGAATAGTCGCTACGCCTGTCTCTGCCGTCATGACAAGTAGCGAGCCCACTTGCTACGGCTGAAAAGTCCCTGTGGACACGTAGCGAGAGTGTTCGCGACGCCTGTTCTAAAATTAAATGCGTCAGTACGTCACTAGAAATTCCCTGAAAACGTCTCGAAACTACACAATGGAACCCTTCTACGCCATATGATGACACTTTTTCGGCTGAAAGGGAGCAATTTCATTGGTTAATTTGTATTGAAAGCAACTGACACCAATTCTTTGTCTCTTCGTATTACCCGCATCGTTCACACTACTGTAAACATGGCCAGACGGACAACTTTCACGGCCGCCGAAGTAGCAAAAATTGATCATTCAGACCGGTTCTGACGGTGATCTAGACATTGATCATTATGAAAGCAGTAACTAAAGTGCTGAAGTGGAAGATTTTGACGATGATGTGCCGCAAAACGATGACGATCGCGCATATTCAACGGATGAAGACGAAGTTGAAGCAGACGAACAAAGTGCAATCGTCGCTGACAGTGACATCTTTCACTCGGGTAGTCAGGCAACAAATCATTTGGTCTTGGAGCCAGATTTTTAGCTAGAAATAAGTTGTTCTGATCAATGTGAAGCTAACACTGAGGTTCACACTGCCAGTGACGACAGTGGCGATGAAAATGATGCACCAACTGGGTGAAAAATCTTCGGAAATTTCCGGAAGTGCCTGTTTTCTCAGCCGCCGAAACATGCGGTTTGCAGCCCTTTCAAGACATCGCTGACCCCAGGATTGTTATCGATATGACATGACCATTATTCTGTTGGCTGTACCACAGTAAAAAGGATTGTTATCGATGTGGCATGACCATCATTTTGTTGACTGTGCCGCAGTAAAAAAGATTGTTATCGATGTGGCATGACCATCATTCTGTTGGCTGTACCACTATAAAAAGGATTGGTATCTGTGTAGCATGACAATCATATTGTTGATTGTGCCGCAGTAAAAAGGATTGTTATCGATGTGGCATGACCATTATTCTGTTGGCTGTACCACTATAAAAAGGATTGGTATCTGTGTAGCATGACAATCATATTGTTGATTGTGCCGCAGTAAAAAGGATTGTTATCGATGTGGCATGACCATTATTCTGTTGGCTGTACCACTATAAAAAGGATTGGTATCTGTGTAGCATGACAATCATATTGTTGATGTGCCGCAGTAAAAAGGATTGTTATCGATGTGGCATGACCATCATTCTGTTGGCTGTACCACTATAAAAAGGATTGGTATCTGTGTGCATGACAATCATTTGTTGATTGTGCCGCGTAAAAAGGATTGTTATCGATGTGGCATGACCATCATCTGTTGGCTGTACCACTATAAAAAGGATTGGTATCTGTGTAGCATGACAATCATATTGTTGATTGTGCCGCAGTAAAAAGGATTGTTATCGATGTGGCATGACCATCATTCTGTTGGCTGTACCACTATAAAAAGGATTGGTATCTGTGTAGCATGACATTATATTGTTGCTTGTCCGCAGTAAAAAGGATTGTTATCGATGTGGCATGACCATATTTATCTGTTGGCTGTACCACTATAAAAGGATTGGTATCTGTGTGCATGACAATCATATTGTTGATTGTGCCGCATATAAAAGGATTGTTATCGATGTGGCATGACCATCATTCTGTTGGCTGTACCACTATAAAAAGGATTGGTATCTGTGTAGCATGACAATTATATTGTTGATTGTGCCGCAGTAAAAAGGATTGGTTATCGATGTGGCATGACCATTATTACTGTTGGCTGTACCACTATAAAAAGGATTGGTATCTGTGTGGCATGACCATCATTCTGTTGGCTGTACCACTGTAAAAAGGATTGTATCGATGTGGCATGACCATTATAGTGTTGGCTGTACCACTTAAAAAGGATTGGTATATGTGTGGCATGACCATTATAGTGTTGGCTGTACTACTGTAAAAAGGATTGGTATCTGTGTGGCATGACCATTATAGTGTTGGCTGTACCACTATAAAAAGGATTGGTATCTGTGTGGCATGACCATTATAGTGTTGGCTGTACCACTATAAAAAGGATTGGTATCTGTGTGGCATGACCATTATAGTGATTGGCTGTACCATAAAAAGGATTGGTATCTGTGTGGCATGACCATATATTGTTGGCTGTACCACTATAAAAAGGATTGGTATCTGTGTGGCATGACCATTATTCTGTTGGCTGTACCACTATAAAAAGGATTGGTATCTGTGTGGCATGACCATTATAGTGTTGGCTGTACCACTATAAAAAGGATTGGTATCTGTGTGGCATGACCATTATAGTGTTGGCTGTACCACTGTAAAAAGGATTGGTTATCTGTGTGGCATGACCATTATAGTGTTGGCTGTACCACTTAAAAAGGATTGGTATCTGTGTGGCATGACCATTATAGTGTTGGCTGTACCACTATAAAAAGGATTGGTATCTGTGTGGCATGACCATTATGTCTGTGGCTGTACCACTGATAAAAAGGATTGGTATCTGTGTGGCATGACCATTATAGTGTTGGCTGTACCACTATAAAAAGGATTGGTATCTGTGTGGCATGACCATTATAGTGTTGGCTGTACCACTATAAAAAGGATTGGTATCTGTGTGGCATGACCATTATAGTGTTGGCTGTACCACTAAAAAGGATTGGTATCTGTGTGGCATGACCATTATAGTGTTGGCTGTACCACTATAAAAAGGATTGGTATCTGTGTGGCATGACCATTATAGTGTTGGCTGTACCACTATAAAAAGGATTGGTATCTGTGTGGCATGACCATTATTGTTGGCTGTACCACTATAAAAAGGATTGGTATCTGTGTGGCATGACCATTATTGTGTTGGCTGTACCACTATAAAAGGATTGTATCTGTGTGGCATGACCATTTCTGTTGCTGTACCACTTAAAAAGGATTGGTATCTGTGTGGCATGACCATTATTCTGTTGGCTGTACCACTATAAAAAGGATTGGTATCTGTGTGGCATGACCATTATAGTGTTGGCTGTACCACTATAAAAAGGATTGGTATCTGTGTGGCATGACCATTATATGTTGGTCTGTACCACTTAAAAAGGATTGGTATCTGTGTGGCATGACCATTACATGTTGGCTGTACCACTATAAAAAGGATTGGTATCTGTGTGGCATGACCATTATTCTGTTGGCTGTACCACTGTAAAAAGGATTGGTATCTGTGTGGCATGACCATTATAGTGTTGGCTGTACCTACTATAAAAAGGATTGGTATCTGTGTGGCATGACCATTATTCTGTTGGCTGTACCACTATAAAAAGGATTGGTATCTGTGTGGCATGACCATTATATGTTGGCTGTACCACTATAAAAAGGATTGTATCTGTGTGGCATGACCATTATGTTGTTGGCTGTACCACTATAAAAAGGATTGGTATCTGTGTGGCATGACCATTATAGTGTTGGCTGTACCACTAAAAAAGGATTGGTATCTGTGTGGCATGACCATTATTGTTGGCTGTACACTATAAAAAGGATTGGTATCTGTGTGGCATGACCATTATTCTGTTGGCTGTACCACTGTAAAAAGGATTGGTATCTGTGTGGCATGACCATTATAGTGTTGGCTGTACCACTATAAAAAGGATTGGTATCTGTGTGGCATGACCATTATAGTGTTGGCTGTACCACTATAAAAAGGATTGGTATCTGTGTGGCATGACCATTATAGTGTTGGCTGTACCACTATAAAAAGGATTGGTATCTGTGTGGCATGACCATTATTCTGTTGGCTGTACCACTATAAAAAGGATTGTTATCGATGTGGCATGACCATCACTCTTTTGGCTGTAACACTATAAAAAGGATTGGTATCTGTGTGGCATGACCATTATAGTGTTGGCTGTACCACTATAAAAAGGATTGGTATCTGTGTGGCATGACCATCATTCTGTTGGCTGTACCACTGTAAAAAGGATTGGTATCTGTGTGGCATGACCATTATAGTGTTGGCTGTACCACTGTAAAAAGGATTGGTATCTGTGTGGCATGACCATTATAGTGTTGGCTGTACCACTATAAAAAGGATTGGTATCTGTGTGGCATGACCATTATAGTGTTGGCTGTACCACTGTAAAAAGGATTGGTATGTGTGTGGCATGACCATTATAGTGTTGGCTGTACCACTATAAAAAGGATTGGTATCTGTGTGGCATGACCATCATATTGTGATTGTGCCGCAGTAAAAATGATTCTTATCAGTGTGGCATGACCATCATATTGTTGACTGTGCGACAGTAAAAATGATTCTTATCAGTGTGGCATGACCTCATATTGTTGACTGTGCGACAGTAAAAATGATTCTTATCAGTGTGGCATGACCATTATAGTGTTGACCCTGCCGTAGTAAAAAGGATTGTTATCGATGTGGCATGACCATCATTTTGTTGACTGTGGCACAGTAAAAAAGGATTGTTATCGATGTGGCATGACCATCATTTTGTTGACTGTGCCACTGTAAAAAGGATTGTTATTGGTGTGGCATGACCATCATTTTGTTGACTGTGCCACTGTAAAAAGGATTGTTTTTGATGTGGCATGACCATCATGTTGTTGACTGTGCCACTGTTAAAAGTATGCTTATTTATGTGGCATGACCATCATTTTGTTGACCGTGCCTTTATAAAAAAAAACATGTACATGCATTTTTTAAGGATCATTGCTTTCAGGGAGGTTACCTTTGTGCTCACCTTTTTTTTTTCCATCCCATTTTTTACGCCACTTCAATAGCCACAGAAGCTGAAACAGTTTTTATTATGCGATGATGATGATGTGGATGATAATCATGATACTATGGAGTTCCAGGGTTGTACTCTACACTTACTATTATAATATATCCTGGCATCAATTAGGCCCGAGAGATACACACACCTGCGGTGTTGGTCAGAACATTTGAGCAACACCCTCAATGACGCTTCCGCGAAGTGGATGAGACTCGACTGTGTGGTTCCAATCTTCCGAAAGAGCCCATAGCACGCCCAACTCTGGGTAGGAGCCGGTTGGAGCCGAAAAATCCCACAATGATTTTTTTAAAGGGACTGAAGAGAATTCGAACCCACAATCTTCCAGTCGGTAATCCGTTGCGTTAACCACTACACCATGGCGACTGGTTTTGATGAAAAATGTGACCTCCCACCACGAAATCAGTCTTAACTCGCAGTCAGTCGAACAGCACTAGAAGCTGATAAGGTGACTGAGGGTCTATCTGGGGTGTTTTCACTTTTTCTCAAAATTGATTTCTGTAGACTATAATCTATCCCCCACAGAATTTTTTTTTTCTTGAAAAAATATTATTAAATTGATTAATAATATTTTTTCAAGAAAAAAAATTTCTGTGGGGGATAGATTATAGTCTACAGAAATCAATTTTGAGAAAAAGTCAAAACACCCCAGATAGACCCTCAGTCACCTTTTCAGCTGCTAGTGCTGTTTGACTGACTGCGAGTTAAGACTGATTTCGTGGTGGGAGGTCACATATTTTACTCTTCTCTTGGCATGATCATGTTTCCTTTTACAAATGACAGGACAAAGAATTCTCGATACACTAAACGTATGTGACAAAAGAGACTAGCAAACAAGAAAACACAGAGATGCAGTAATCGATACGAGACAAAGTAAGAGAATTAAAGGGATGTAGATCTATTTAAACATATAGGATTTGGGTTTCAGCTGCCGAGGATATGCAGGTGTGTACCACAGGTAAGCATCATTCAGCATACAAAGACAAGAACAGCCACACAGTTACCCATCCATTTGGCAAGATTGGAATGTTTCCTCACTGGCAAACTTACAAACTCCAGTTGTGTGTGTTTGTGTGAGTGTGTGTGTTGTGTTGTGTGTGTGTGTGTGTGTGTGTGTGTGTGTGTGTGTGTGTGTGTGTGTGTGTGTGTGTGTGTGTGTGTGTGTGTGTGTGTTAGTTCGTTATTACTATTAGCGTCTGTTCACATGTGCTTTTAGACGTGTGTGTGTGTATATGTATGTATATATATTATATATATATATATATATATATATATATATATGTGTGTGTGTGTGTGTGTGTGTGTGTGTGTGTGTGTGTGTGTGTGTGTGTGTGATTTCCATGAAATTACACGAAAATCGATTAAAGAAGCATTATTCTGATAATATATGGCCCTTTTGCCAAAGAGCTAACGCACATATTTTTGATTATGCTGACGGCAAAAGAAATAGATGACAAATACTCTGATTTCTATTCAAGTCTAATTGGGAACCTTTTTTCAGGTTATGTTAAAAAAGTTTGCTTATCAACAATAGTAGCTTGAAGTATAATAAAGATGAAAAAGATGGAAAAAGGAAACAGAAAGAAAGGAAATGGATGAATAAAATAAATATATAACTGAATGAGCGAAAGAACAAACACAAAACTGACAGACACACATATCAAAAGAAAGAAATAAGAAGTAAGAAAGGCAAAAAGAAAGAATTAAAATTCAAGGTAAAACGGAAATAGGGAACGAAGTAAAGAAAAGACAGAGTAAAGGCAGGAAGAAAGGAAGGAAGGAAACTAAAATAAAGGAAGGAAGGATAGAAGAACAGGGAACATAGTAAAGGGGATATATTGAATTAATATGTTAGGGAAAACAAAAAAAAATGTCTAGAAGAAAGAACAAACAAACAAAGAAACAAACAAAGAAACAAACAGAAATAAAAGATGAAGGGTAAAAAAAGCAACACGAAAGAGGAAGAAAGAGAGAAAAAAATGCATTTTGAATTTCTTTGAGGGATTTATAACGTTCCGATTTGTCCACATCTGTGCCGAGAACTGATTGGCCAGCATTAGTCTGATGAAATCCTTAAGCTGGCACAAAGCCCTATGCATTAGCAAAATGTTAATGTAGATTACAGATGAGCTTAAATCTGACTTAAAACAGAAACCGTGAAGAACATTCTAAATGACAAAAGCTTAGGCACATATGAATAAGACGTTGTTTAGTTCGTTTCTTAAACGAAGCTTTCTCAAGAAGTGAAATGTGGGTTGCATAAAAATGAGTCCATAATAACTTGTCTTGCTAAGGAAGGCAAAGCAAGAAATTATGGATACAGCTGAAGACCAATATCTTTTTCAAGTGATTCATATACAATAGAAGGAATATGTATTGCAAGACAGTACTACATAAAACAGATGGATTATATTAACGATGCTTCATTCTAGGGAGATGTGCTAGCATTAGAACTTTACACGATAATTCACATTGTATGGAAAACAACAACTGCTCTGATTTGTTAGCGTCAGACGATTTTGAACAGTTTTTGAATTTGTAAATTGCCTATTTATAACCAACATCAGAAAAGTACTTGGCTCCGGTAAAGACATGTACAGAGAAAACTCTATCTTCTGTGCAAGTGTTACAATCAACGGGAAGGTATCCAGATGTCTAGAAATCCAAAGCAGCTGTAGACAAGATGACCCAATATCCCTGTACATATGTGTTCAATGCTCTGAAATATCAGGGCGTGCACGCTGATAATATGACAAGAAAAAGAAATGACTATTTTTCAATACTTAAAACGAGACATTTTGCGGATAACACACTACTGATATATAAAAATGACAACATTGACAGGAGAACTCTTTTACATCCCCATCCGATTTGAAGAATTATCCACACTCTAAATGATCATGTGGTCGGGATACATGAATAATTATCCACCAGATACTTGCAAAACAAGCGAACAAAAGGGAACACATTTACTGTTACTGTTGGTAAAACCCCAGACAACTATGCAGAGGTATTTTGGACCTATAACCACCTCAAAAAGGAACACCATACCTCACAGCAGGGGGAAAAAAACTGGAAAAAACATTAAGTGCACATGTCCGGACATTTGCAAACATAATCTAAACATACGCCTGGCGTTGACCATTCAAATTTATCACACGAGTGATTTAAAAAATATCAAACATGAATGCAAATAAAACATAACTAAGGACACTAAATCATATGTAAAAACGGGCCTATATTACCCACAATTGCTTCTGCAAATTATATATTCTCAGAGCGAAAAAAGCACCTAATACATGCACCCTTTTTTATTCTAACAGAGAGTATGTCAGACGTAATAGAACACATACAGGTGAATGGATCAGCAAGGCAGAAAATGATAAGAAGAAATGACAGAAAGCAAATAAGCACAGCAGAAGCAAAGAACTTGAGAGGAAAGTGGAAATTTCTATCACAGAATTCCCAGAGGGTGATGATAATATCTATACTGAAAGAGTCCCCGACATCCCCACGAGGAAAAAGGAACACATTAAAACACAACACGTAAGGCATATAATAATAATAATAATTACAATATTTATATAGCGCAAAATCTTGATAAAATCAAATCTAAGCGCTGAAGCAGACACACACGCAGGCACGCACGCTCGCACACACACGCACGCACACATACAGACACACACACACACACACACACACACACACACACACACACACACACCCACACACACGCATGGCTATAAATGGGGAGAAAGAATAAAAGCAATAAAAGCAATAAAAGCAAGAATAAAAACAATGGAAAATTATAGAGAGCATAGCATACAATTATATATTATAACCATGTGATTCCCTCCGAGCGGAGACAGGCTGCAGAGGGGAGGGTTGAGTGAGGTTAGGATTTTATGCAGGAGAGAAAAGGTGAGTTTTGAGAGCGGACTTGAAGGAGACAAAAGTAGGTTGCTGACGGACTGAGAGAGGAAGTTTGTTCCAGGAGAGTGGACCAGAAACAGAGAAGGCTCGTGGACCATAGGTATTGAGCTTAGTGCGTGGAAAGTGAAGAGTCAGAGGATCAGAGGCAGAGCGGAGGGTACGTGAGGGAACATAGATCTCAAGTAGGCTTGACAGGTAATCGGGGGCTGCGTTATTGAGGCTTTTGTAGCACATGGTGTCTAGTTTGTACTGTATGCGCTTTGATATGGCTTACACATGACCTATCAAAAATGGCTGAAATCAGTACACAGATAAGATAGCAGATATGACATACTATTCAGTACTATTCAAGAGAAATATGTCAACCACCATGTAAAATCTGAATGTTAAAGTCCCTAGTACTCTCAGAACTTATTTTTGTAGATAATACTTCCCAAACTCCAAGACGTGTGCAGAAAACATCTACAAATACTGTGCTTTTATTTTTATGGGCTGAAAACCCAGGAGAAAAAAAAACAGTGATAAAGGTAAATATTTAGTGCATATGATTGAAAATGGAGGAATGTTGATAACCAAATATAGACAAATCTGTTGAAATCACTCCAAACTGAAAAAAAAAAACATCCACCAGAAGCGGTAAACGAAAAACAATAACAACAACAACAACAAAACCCACACAAAAAAAACCCCACAACAAACAAACAAACAAACAAATAAACATACAGACAGACAAACAAACATATAGACAAACAAATAAAACAAACTAAAAGTTATGTCCCTGATTGAACTATTGCACACACACTCGCACTCACACACACACACACACACACACACACACACACACACACACACACACACACACACATATATATATATATATATATATATATATATATATATATATATATATAAACATATATATCTATTGATATATATATTTATATATATATATATTTATATATATCTATTGAGTTTAGAAATGACACTTTTTGCTTACGCATCTTAAAAGATCAAATAACTTTCAAATGTGCATATGACGAACAACCGAACCAGTCTGTTGATAATATGCGCGACACATCTTTTAACAAATAAGAATAAACTTTTTGACAAAGTTGATGAATGTTTAAAAAGAGAAAAACGAAACATTTTTAAACGAAGAACAATTCTTAGACAAAAACAGAGAAACAAACAAACAAACAAAATCCAGCACTACAATGAACTTCCTGATTATAATGGGTTTTAACAATCGATCACAAATATTTTAACGATGGACAATAATATAAATGCAACTAGATGTTATATTCGAAAACAAAAAGTTGACAACAATTGGTCTAGAAATCAGAAAAAGGATAAAGATGTACTGCAATTTGCTATCTGATCAGTTCATAAATAGACAGACATCTAGATAGATAAATAGATAGATAGATAGATAGATAGATAGATAGATAGATAGATAGTAGATAGATAGATAAATAGATAGATAGGTAGATATATAGAAAGATATATAGATAGATAGATAGATAGATAGATAGACAGACAGATAGATAGATATATATATAGATAGATAGATAGATAGACGGATATATAGATAGATAGATAGATAGATAGATAGACAGATAGATAGATAGACAGATATTATAGATAGATAGATAGACAGATAGATAGATAGACAGATAGACAGATAGATAGATAGATAGATAGACAGATATATAGATAGATAGATAGATAGACAGATAGACAGATAGATAGATAGATAGATAGATAGACAGATAGATAGATAGATAGATAGATAGATAAAGATAGACAGACAGACAGATAGATAGATAGATAGATAGATAGATAGATAGATAGATAGATAGATAGATAGATAGATAGATAGATAGATAGATAGATAGATAGATAGATAGATAGATAGATAGACAGAAAGATAGATACGTTATTTTGTTACGTTGGAAAATGGATGAAGCTATAAAAAAATTAAGGAGCAAGCTCTGAAATTTTAAAAATAAAAACTAAAGAAATGGAACTGAATGGCTATAGATCAGAACATATTTTACTAATCTCGCGACGAACGGTGTATTAAATACAATGGCAGTGTAAATATGATATGTGTACATGTTGAATAACAAAGAGATCAGAATAGAACACCGTTTGTGTGTAGAAATGTCAAAATCCCAAATTTTTTTAACAACATAGAGAGTACTTTAAAGTGATAAAAAAAT
The DNA here is from genome assembly GCA_030674185.1 of Monoplex corrugatus. Taxonomy (NCBI): domain Eukaryota; kingdom Metazoa; phylum Mollusca; class Gastropoda; order Littorinimorpha; family Ranellidae; genus Monoplex; species Monoplex corrugatus. Next base: position 50,663,307 of record JAPXFY010000030.1, on the reverse strand, counting down.
CAACATTGTTCACAAGGGTTACTGAATTATAGTGTCTATGAAACAAACAGAGAGAAACAGACAGAATGTTTAATAGAATCTGTTTGTGAAACACACGGTCAATAGACGCAGACACTGTCAAAAGAGGTCATGCAAAAATGGTACCCTACCAAAAATGTACCGACTATGAATATGAATGCAGATGTCATGAGTTAGCGATAACAGTTTGTGCATGAAATAGTTATATATGACATTGCATAGTGTTTATGTTTTCCTCGTTGAAATGTCTTAATGTTTCACTATTTGCATAAAATTAATGCGACGCTTCCTGATATATTACGTTCAATGTCGTTTTCTGTTGGTGTAATGTGTGTACCTTGTTTGTGCTGTACACCTCCAAAGGCTTGTACATATTTGCTTACTTTTTGTACGTGGTTTTATATACTGTTATTCAACGCGTCTGTTCCCATTTGTGCTTTGCAACATTGATGATTTTAAAAAAATGCATAGAATACCAAAATATACGTAGGGCACAGAAATCCTGGACCGACACATTAAGATGGGCAGTACCAGGGTAGATTTTGTGTTCAGGGCTTGGATCTAACATGAGACAGGCGATCATCATCATCATCAGGTGCCTTGCCGCATGGCCTTGGGGATCATGGACTTCCATTTGTCTCTATCTCTCGTTGCCCTAGCATCTCCCCCACCCTCTTCGTCCCCAGCCACTCTGCAAGTCCGTCCAGCATTTTCTCCCTGGGTCTACCTGGTGCTCTCTTTCCCTGCAGCTTTCCCGTTGTGACCAGGTGCTCCAATTCCCCTTTCCTCATAAAATGGCCTATAAATGTTGCCTGTCTTTTCCTAATCTTCGTTGTGAGTGATCTACTTGTGTCTGCCTCCATCAAGACTGTCTCGTTTGCTTTCTTTGCTGTCCGTGGAACTCTCAACATTCTTCTGAGAAACCACATCTCGGCTGCCTCAATCTTGTTCTCGCGATCAGATCACGGATTCATGGCGCCATCAGCTGAGCCAGGAAATCCTATGAATGAAGGAAGAGGAAGGATATGGAGCGAAAGGATATATAAATCAATATAAAACAATCAGATTGTCATGCCATACCAGCAATATATATTTTACTGCGCCTATGCAATATGGAACGAAAGGATATATAAATCGATAAAATATCATCATCATCATCATCAGGTGCCTTACCGCATGGCGTTGGCAATTATGGACTTCCATCTGTCTCTATCTCTTGTTGCCTCAAGCATCTCTTTCACCCTCTTTGTCCCCAGTCACTCTGCAAGTCCGTCCAGTGTCTTCTCCTTGGGTCTACCGACCGACCGACCGACCGACCGACCGACTGACTGACTGACTGACTGACTGACTGACTGAAATACCACATACAGGCACACACACACACATACACAGGCACACACACACACACATACACAGGCACACACACACAGACACACACACACATACACACACACATACACACACACAAACACACACACATACATATACACAGACACAGACACACACACACACACACACACACACACACACACATATATATATATATATATATATATATATATATATATATATACAGACACACACACGCACACACATAAACAGACACACACACACATACACAGACACACACATATACACAGACATACATACACACACACACACGCACACACACACAGACATACAGACACACACACAAACACACATGGACTTACATACATACATACATACATACATACATACATACATACATACATACATACATACATGCAAAACAGACACACACACACACACACACACACACATACACACACACATACACACACACAAACACACAGACGCACACACATACATATACACAGACAGATAGACACACACAACACACACACACACACACACAATATATATATATATAATATATATATATATATATACAGACACACACACGCACACACACATACACACACACACACACACACACTACACAGACATACACAGACACACACACACACACACACACACACACACACACACACACACACACACGCACACACACAGACATACAGACACACACACACACACACACACACACATGGACTTGCATACATACATACATACATACATACATACATACATACATACATACATGCAAAAACACACACGCACGCACACATGCACACACGCACATACGCACGCACACACACACTCACTGACAAAGACGAGCACATGCACACACACACACACACACACACACACACACACACACACACACACATACACACACACACACACACACACACACACACACACACACACACACATACGCGCACGCACGCACGCACGTACGTGCACAAACACACACTCATTAAAGCACGTACGCACGCGGAGACGAAGAAAAAAGAAGAAGAAGAAGAAGAAGAAGAAGAAGAAGAAGAGAAGAAGAAGAAGAAGGAGAATGAAGAGAAGGAGGAGGAAGAGAGCGTCTGGTGAAGCAATATGGAATAATCTCATTTGTCTCGAGGGAAAAATAAAACGAAACGAAAGAAAAGAAAAGTCCGATCAACATAAAGACGGAAAATGAAGTGTGTGAATGGAAATGTCTGCGTGGTGAAAAGCAGGGCCTTTAAAGGGACATAAACAGGCAAGGGAGATCAGCAGTGTAACTCACTCTGGGTCATAAACAGACAGGGGAGGTCAGCAGTGTAACTCACTCTGGGATTATCCAAATCACTGGCTGAAGAAGGGAGATAACCAAACAAAGATGAGAGTAAATTACAAAGAAACGTGATGAGACCGAAAACTACTTTACAGAACAGACGGAAATAAAGTTTGTTTGTTTGTTTGTTTGTTTGTTTGTGTGTCTGCTTGTTAGCTTGTTTGTTTCTTTGTTTGTTTTGCATGTTTGTGTATTTATTTGGTTGTCTGTCAGTTTGTTAATGTGTATGTTTGTTTTTGTATTGTTTTGTTTGTTTTGTTGTTTTGTTTTGTTTGTGTGTTTTGTTTTGTTCTGTTTTTGTTTGTTTTGTTTGTTTGTTTGTACTTTTTGTTTGTTTTTTTGTTTTGTTTTGTTTTGCTTGTGTGTTTTGTTTGTTTTGTTTTGTTTGTTTGTTTTGTTTGTATATTTGATTTTCTTTCGTTTGTTTCTTGTTTGTTCGTTTGTTTGCTGATTTGTTTGTTTGTGTTTGTTTTGTTAGTTTGTTTGCTTTGTTTGTTGTTGTTTGTTGTTTCTTTTGTTTGTTTGTTTGTTCGTTCGTTCTTCGATTGTTTGTTTGTTTGTTTGTTTGTTTGCTTGCGTAATTGTTTGTGTATGTGCATTTGTTTGGAGAGGGCTCTTCCATTCGATCTTGATCTGGTGGCTTACCTAGGTCTGGATGGTGCGCGGTGTGTGGCTGTGTCCCAGGGTTTGTCATCTTCCCGCCTTGCCATTCGCTTTGTAAACAAGGTAACTGATGACTGGGTCCAGGTGGGTCATGCAGAGCATACTCGGCGACCCCCAAATACCACCCCATCCCTGTTTACTTGATGAAATGGCTATCGTGTGTGGGGTTGGACGGAAACTTGGGAGATAATTGTGCAGAGAATGGTGAACACAAGCTTGGAGTAATCCGCACCCTCACCCACTGAGCGAAGACCATCTGCTCTATCGACACCGCTAGAGAAGAAGAGGTGCAGTACATCAAAAAAGTACTCAGTGTGTCAGGATACCAGAAGTGGGCCTGGGACATTCCGGGGGGCAAGAAAACCATACCCCACCCCTCCACTGAACGGCCGACCCCTTCGAGAGGGCACGTCTCCATGCCATACGTCAGCGGCGTCACTGAGGCTCTCAGCAGGAAGATCAGGAAGTTGGGCGTCAGTGTCCACGCCAAGCCCACCAACACCATCAGAAGCCAGTTAGTCCACCCCAAAGACAAAACAGACAAATAATAAAAAAAATTATTGGACACATCAGGGGTGATATTCAAGATAGACTGCCAGGACTGTGACCATAGTTATATTGGCGAAACTGAGCGCAACTTGCACAAAAGATTAAAAGAACACAAACGTGAGTCCTCTCCAGTGGGAGAACATCTGACCCACACCCAAAATCACTTTGAAAAGGACAATGTGCAAGTTCTCGACAAAGAAGCAAGATGGTTCCAGAGGGGAGTAAAGGAGGCAGTTTACAATAGCCGCAAGGAACCCCACCCTCAACTGTGACCGGGGCCGACACAACCTGCCATCGGTGTACTCCTCACTTATTCAGTCGCACTGTCGTGAGTTCGCTCACGGCGGTGCGCACTGAAGCCAGTTCTCAACCCAGCAGTTGCGCTGAAGAAGTCGGCCGGATCGCCGATGAAAGCTACGTAGTAAGTAGCTTTTTTTTATAACTGAGAGACAGGTTCAGCCAGGTAGCCATTATGAGATGTTTTTTGTTAACTGGCTGAAGAACGGAGATAAGACAAAACTGCCAGTAAATTACAAAATTACAAGCAAACGTGATGAGACTCGAAAGCTACTTTTTAGAAAGGAGAGGAAATAAGCAAAGCGTTTGTGTGTTTCTTCTTTATTCGTTTGATCGTCTTTCTCAGAAAGGAAGAGTTGAAGCAACTGACCAAAAACCCACCATGGAAAGAAAAACAAAAGCCATGACAATCAGATAAACATTGGTGCTGTCTAAAAAAAAATAGCACAACACAGATTCCTGGAGCGTGGAATAGAAAATGTATTTTTTCTGACTGAGATATAAAAGAAATTCACGTAATTATTTCTGTTTAGATAGTCATGTGTTTTTTTTTTCTTAAATAGAACGAATGTACGCCGATAACACTTAGACTTAGTGTGTTCTTCATCATCATCATCAGGTGCCCTGCCACATGGCGTTGGCGATCATGGACTTCCATCTGTCTCTATCTCTTGTTGCCCCCCACCCTCCTCGTCCCCAACCACTCTGCAAGTCCGTCCAGCATTTTCTCCCTGGGTCTACCCGGTGCTCTTTTTCCCTCCAGCTTTCTCGTTGTGACCAGGTGCTCCAAATCCCTCTTCCTCATAAAACGGCCTATAAATGTTGCCTGTCTTTTCCTAATCTTCCTTATGAGTGATCTACTTGTGTCTGCCTCCATCAAGACTGTCTCATTTGTTTTCTTTGCTGTCCATGGAACTCTCAACATTCTTCTGAGAAACCACATCTCGGCTGCCTCAATCTTGTTCTG
>JAPXFY010000030.1:50645600-50653100 GCA_030674185.1 Monoplex corrugatus | reverse complement strand
TTTTTGATTGGATTCATACACCAAGATTTAAGACATTATAATCATTATTATTATTATTGTTGTTGTTATTATTATTATTATTATTTCATTATAATTATTATATTATTATTATTATTATTGTTATGATTATGACTATCATTAGTAGTAGCTGTAGTAGTAGCACTAGTAGTAGTAGTTAGTAGTAGGTATTGTTACCAATGCAGTCAAATCCCATTTATACCAACTTTCTATACAAAGGCATTGAAAGGCCTCTAGGGGAAATAATTCTAAAGATTCAGTGATTCATGCCTGGAATATTCATGGAACTGTGATTCCATGTTAAATGAAACAAACTGTCCCATGCTTCTTGGAAACTAATCGTGGAAACTTTCTCTGAAATGAATTCTCACGGTAAATGTTGCACGAATGACTTTAACATTTGGGATATAGTAAGACTGTGAATGTGGCCTGACATTTTTATTTTTAGTCTGGACCAGATGGCTTGTGCAATTCTACAACTCAGGCACGAAACAAACCAAACCAAACAAACAAAAAAGCAAAACAAAAACAAAAAAACAGCCAACCAAACAAACAAAAAGCATCAACAACAACACAAAACAAAACAAAAAAACAAAAAAGCATCAAGAGTATGTCATGTCAGCCTGGGAGTAACGAAATAAAACACTCCTTTTTTTTTCCAAATACTTGACAACTAACATTTTTTCTCCTGAATTTTAATTAATATGAATAAGTTATTAAGAAATAAGTTATTACCTTTACATTCATATTCGTTTATTTATTTTTTACCGTGCCATTCTTGTGGCTGCTTGTTTGTTTCATATTATTCCATTACAACTAAACATATTCCAATTGTCATTTTCTTATATTTGCATAATCCTGCCCACATTGAATCTCTCCCAATAACAGGAAATAATGCATTTACAAGGAGATTAAGAGAGAAACCACATTTAATAACATATTTCATCCAAAATATCACTACATCATGCACCGAAAAAGTTTATAATCCCTATTGAGCTTGAGAGATTACAATTCAGTTATTACTTCAAACAGGTTCTGATCCTTGATAATCCTATCAATCCCTTACCCGTGAGCAAAGCAAAACCTGTTCTTTTTATGTATGGCTTTCTCCACTTGTTTCACTCAGCCCTCTGTGTATCTCCTTCAAAACAGACGTAAAACATGCAAGGAAGAAGAAAAGACAACAACAACAACAACAAAAACAACAACAACAACATTAACGACGACGACAACAACAACAACAACAACAATAATAACAACAACAACAACAACATTAACGACGACAACAACAACAATAACAACAACAACAACAATAATAACAACAACAACAACAACATTAACGACGACGACAACAACAATAATAACAACAACAACAACATTAACGACGACGACAACAACAACAACAATAATAACAACAACAACAACATTAACGACGATGACAACAACAACAACAACAACAACAACAATAATAACAACAACAACAACATTAACGACGATGACAACAACAACAACAACAAACTAAGATAGGAAGAGAGATGTACAGACAGACTGACAGACAGAAAGAATAAATGAACGAATGAAACTAAAAAAAAATATCAAGATTGTATGTCCACACACGTGTCTGTTATCAACTTTTTTCTTCTTTTTCTTCTGTTTCCTTCCTCCCACTAATGTAGACAAGAAATGAATGACTAGGGGAAAAAAGGAAAGAAAAAATAAAAACAACAGCAAAACCGACTGATTAAATGTAATGTAACTTGAAAGAGAAAAGGAGTTTAAAAATATTAAAAAAATAAAAGATCAGAAACACTTTTGAAAACCAAACAGAAAGGAAGACGGAAGGAGGAAAAACAGAAGCAGAGGGGGTGAGATGGCTTGAAAAGAAGATAGGAAAGAAAGGGGAAATTAAAATAATGAAAAAGGAACAAGGACGAGAAGATGAAAAGAACGAAGAAGCAAGAACAAATAAAAACAGAAAGAGGGGAGGAAATATAAGAATAAAAAAGAAGGAGGAGGAGTAGAAGAAGAAGAAGAAGGAGGAGGAGGGGAGGTGGAGAAGGAGGAGGAGGAGGAAGAAGAAGAAAAGAAATAGAAGAAGATCAAAACTAGAAGAAGTAGAAAATGAGAAACAAAAAGAAGAAAAAGAAGAAGGAGAACAAGAAGAACAAGAAAAACAAGAAGAACAAGAGCAAGAACAGGACAACAAAAACAAAATAAGAACAAGAACAAAGAAGAACAACAATACCAAGGACAGGGAGAGGAGGAGGAAGAAGAATGCGAAGAAGAAGAATGCGAAGAAGAAGGATGCGAAGAAGAAGAAGAAGAAGAAGAAGAAGAAGAAGAAGAAGAAGAAGAAGAAGAAGAAAGAAGAAGAAGAAGAAGAAGAAGAAGAAGAAGAAGAAGAAGAAGAAGAAGAAGAAGCAGAAGAAGAAGAAGAAGAAGAAGAAGAAGAAAGAAGAAGAATGCGAAGAAGAAGAAGAAGAAGAAGAAGAAGAAGAAGAATGCGAAGAAGAATGCGAAGAAGAAGAATGCGAAGAAGAAGAATGCGAAGAAGAAGAAGAATGCGAAGAAGAAGAAGAAGAAGAATGCGAAGAAGAAGAAGAATGCGAAAGAAGAAGAAGAAGAAGAAGAAGAAGAATGCGAAGAAGAAGAAGAAGAATGCGAAGAAGAAGAAGAAGAAGAAGAAGAAGAAGAAAAGAAGAAGAAGAAGAAGAAGAAGAATGCGAAGAAGAAGAATGCGAAGAAGAAGAATGCGAAGAAGAAGAATGCGAAGAAGAAGAGGAATGCGAAGAAGAAGAATGCGAAGAAGAATGCGAAGAAGAAGAAGAAGAATGCGGAGAAGAAGAAGAAGAATGCGGAGAAGAAGAAGAAGAATGCGAAGAAGAAGAAGAATGCGAAGAAGAAGAAGAATGCGAAGAAGAATGCGAAGAAGAATGCGAAGAAGAATGCGAAGAAGAAGAAGAAGAAGAAGAAGAAGAAGAAGAAGAAGAAGAATGCGGAGAAGAAGAAGAAGAATGCGAAGAAGAAGAAGAATGCGAAGAAGAAGAAGAATGCGAAGAAGAATGCGAAGAAGAATGCGAAGAAGAATGCGAAGAAGAATGCGAAGAAGAAGAAGAAGAAAGAAGAAGAAGAAGAAGAAGAAGAAGAAGAAGAAGAAGAAGAAGAAGAAGAAGAAGAAGAAGAAGAAGAAGAAGAAAGAAGAAGAAGAAGAAGAAGAAGAAGAAGAAGAAAAAGAAGAAGAGGAAGAAGAAGAAGAAGAAGAGGAAAAAGAAGAAGAAGAAGAAGAAGACAGACAGACAGACAGGCAAAAAAGGAGATATGTCGAAGAAACAAAATGCAAATGAGAGAGAGAGAAGGAAAAACAAAAAAGAAAACGAATAAGGAGAAAAAGAAGAAGGGAAACAAATAATCTTGACACAGGACAATTGACAATGACATAAAACAAAATCTGTCTCTCTCTACAGACACAAATCTGTCAGCAAAAGTGTTTTGTTCTCTCTTCTATTTCCCCCATGATTATGGATGGAAGTTTAACAGCCTTCAGGAACCCTCCAGGCAGGACAGAAAAAAATGGAACTGAATATTACATTGAATTTCAAAAGCAATTATATAAATCATCACAAATTTGAAATAAACAACCATGCCTATGTATATACTTTATTCATATTTATTGGATAGACGAATAGTCACACAGCGGTATAAGTGTTTGCTATTGCCGTTTTCTTATTATCGTCATGATGAAATAATTGCTTTTGCTATTACTCCTACAATTACTGCTAGTGCAACTCCTCCTCCTATTACTACTTGTACTATTACTACTACTTTTGCTTTCTACTACTACTGCTACTACTACTATTACTACTATTACTACTACTATTACTACTGCTACTACTACTGCTACTACTGCTACTACTACTACTACTACTCTTTATCAGGTGCCCTGCCGCATGGCGTTGGCGATCATAGACTTCCATCTGTCTCTATCTCTCGTTGCCCCTGGCATCTCCCCCACCCTCATCGTCCCCAGCCACTCTGCAAGTCCGTCCAGCATTTTCTCCCTGGGTCTACCCGGTGCTCTCTTTCCTTCCAGCTTTCCCGCCGTGACTAGGTGCTCCAAATCCCCCTTCCTCATAAAATGGCCTATAAATGTTGCCTGTCTTTTCCTAACCTTGCTTATGAGTGATCTACTTGTGTCTGCCTCCATCAAGACTGTCTCGTTTGTTTTCTTTGCTGTCCATGAAACTTCAACATTCTTCTGAGAAACCACATCTCGGCTGCCTTAATCTTGTTCTGGCTTTGTTTGTTGACTGTCCACGCCTCGCATCCGTACAACAGTATTGGTTCTATATAACATTCTACTACTACTACTACTATTAATACTGCTACTATTACTACTACTACTACCACCACCACCACTACTAACTACTACTACTACTACTACTACTACTATACTACTACTACTACTACTACTACTACTACTGTTCACTTGTTTTTATTATTTTATTTTGATACTTACATGCTTATATTGTAAGTGTAGAGCAGCAAGGCAAGGACTAGCGGTAGGACATATCCGCTGGGGCCTTAAACTACTATCCTTGCAAAATTCAATATTTTGATCCCCCCCCCTCTCTCTCTCTCTCTCTTTCTTTCTCTCTGTCTCTCTCTCTCTCTGACTCTGTCTCTCTCTCTCTCTCTCTCTCTCTGTCTGTCTCTGTCTCTCTTTATTTTTCTTTATTTCTTTCTTTCTGTTTTTTTTTCTTTCTCTCTTTCTCTTCCCTCCCCCTCCTCCTTCCCTTGTTTGGTCTCAACGCTTTTTTTACTTCTTTCTTTTCTTTTGATTCTATATCTGTAATTGACTGTTTCTTTGTAATTAGCTATTGATATAACTGCTAGAACTAATATATGTCCCTGTCTCTCCCTCTCTCTCTCTCTGTCTCTCTCTGTTTCTGTTCCTCTGTCTCTGTTCGTCTGTCTCTCTGTCTCTGTTTCTGTCTCTGTTCGTCTGTCTCTCTGTCTCTGTTTCATTCTGCCTCTCTGTCTCTGTCCGTTCGTCTGTCTCTCTGTTTTATCTGTCTGTCTGTCTGTGTCTCTCTCTGTCTGTCTGTCAGTCTGTCTCTCTGTCTGTCTGTCTGTCTCTTTTTCTCTCTCTCCCTGTCTCTTTCTCTCTCTGTCTGTCTGTCTCTGTCTCTGTCTGTCTCTGTATCTCTGTCTCTGTCTCACTGTCTGTCTGTCTGTCTGTCTGTCTCTCTCTCTCTCTCTCTCGCTTTCTCCCCCAGTATTTCTTTCCATTCTTTCAGGGGATCATCTGGCTTACTTGACAACACCGCCCAACCATAGTGTGATCGCCTATCTCAAGTTAAATCCCCGCCTGCAACATAAAGACAGCCTGCTCCCTGTAGAACTCAAAATGCCAATCATTGTGGTGGTATCAGTGTCTTATGTTAGAACTAGATCCCATCGCTCTTCTAAATCTTGTTCTTGGATTGGGCTTTGGACAAGTTTGAGCTGTTCTCTACATTATTGCTCGGATGTAGGATTTACGGAGAAATGTCTGAATTCAAAATTGTTTAACATTTTTTTTTCATTCTGTGTGTCTGCGTGCGCATGTCTTCTTTCGACTTTTAATCAGCTTATTTATTGATTCATTGATTCTTTAATTAATTGATTCATTCATTCATTCATTCATTCATTCATTCATTCATTCATTCATTCACTCATTTGTTGGATGATTGATTCATTCTTTGAGTCACGCATTCATGTATTCATTTATTCATACATACAGACTCAGGGAGAAATATTGGACGGACTTGCAGAGTGGCTAAGGACAGAGAGGGTGGGAGATGTACTTGCAGCGACAAGGGACAGATTCGTGTGGAGGGCCATGATCTCCAACGCCATGCGGCAGGGCACATGATGATGATGATGATGATGATGATAAGGTTTGAAATGTATATATCAGATTCGTAGGAAGTAAGTTATGTGTCACCAGTAGGCTGTGTGTTACTAAAAGGGTTCTGATGTAGTTTTATGTTGTTTTTGTATGGACTTTTGTATATTTGTCGTATAAATTTGGTCAAGTTATATTTGACCGGTGGGGTAGGTTATGTCACTTGACCCTGTAAAGTTGTGCTACAGAGTAAACGTCGTTCTTCTTGTCTGTCTTCAATTAACTGGACATTGTCGTTTGACTTCTTGCGTCTGTACATCCCATTGTTAGTGAGTGGTTTAAATGAACAGTAATTCAGATTCCTTGCATCCACCTCACTGCCATCATCTCTTTCCCCAATATTACGATTTTAGTTTCAGTTTCTCAAGAGGATGTCTCCCCGTTCAAAATGAATATCATATGCACTAACGTCACAAATGCCACATGTATGGTGATCATGGCACAAGCCTTAAGCCTGCACACAGACCCGTGAACTGGCCAGGTCCTGAGGTCCCACCTGGCCTATGTTTTACCTAGCCTACATTTGTTATACTTGTATTGTATCAGTCTATTATTGGAATAATCTTGGTTGTTATATAGAACCAATACTGTTGTACGGATGCGAGGCGTGGACAGTCAGCAAGCAAAGCCAGAGCAAGATTGAGGCAGCCGAGATGTGGTTTCTCAGAAGAATGTTGAGAGTTCCATGGACAGCAAAGAAAACAAACGAGACAGTCTTGATGGAGGCAGACACAAGTAGATCACTCATAAGGAAATTAGGAAAAGACAAGCAACATTTATGGGCCATTTATGAGGAAGGGGGATTTGGAGCACCTGCTCACAACGGGAAAGCTGGAGGGAAAGAGAGCACCAGGTAGACCCAGGGAGAGAATGCTGGACGGACTTGCAGAGTGGCTGGGGATGAGGAGGGTGGGGGAGATGCTGGTGGCAACGAGAGATAGAGATGGTTGGAAGTCCTGGTCGCCAACGCCATGCGGCATGGCACCTGATGATGATGATTGACATATAAATAACACATGTATCCGTGTATCTTGTCTTCAAAGAAAAGAACATATAGGTAATAGCATGGCGCTCTAAACAGCTGAGCTAACGTGGCCATAAAGCATGTGGGTCGCCTAAAGGTCAAACCCAAGTTCACACGTTTCCATTCACATAGGTAGGACTTCCCTTGTCGTTTTCGTCTTTTTCTTCTTCTCCTTTTCAGTCATTGTCTTCTTCTAATTTTCCTTTCTCCTTATTCTTATTCTTCTTTTCTTCCTCCTCCTCTTCTTCTTTAAATTATTATTATTATTATTATTATTATTATTATTATTATTATTATTAATTACTATTATTATTATTATTATTATTATTATTATTATTATATCATTGTCATAGTAGTTATAGTTATATGTAGTAGGAGTAGTAGTGGTATGGTTTGTTTGTTGTTTATTTATTTATCATTGTTATTATATTATTATTCATTATTATTATAGTTATTTATATATTATTATTATTATTATTATTATTATTATTATATATTACTATTATCATTA
>JAPXFY010000030.1:50635600-50638100 GCA_030674185.1 Monoplex corrugatus | reverse complement strand
GGCCTGGCCAACCAGCATTGGACATCATGGTGTTGGGAAGCAAAATGAGAACGGTCAAAGACTCCTGGAACTTTGCTCTTACCACAAGCTGGCCATCACCAACACCTTCTTCAACAATAAGGAGAAGCACAAGGTGTCATGGCGCCACCCCAGATCCCACCACTGGCATCAGCTCGACCTCGTCTTAACAAGGAGGTCGGACCTTAACAACGTCCTCAACACGAGGAGTTTCCACAGCGCTGATTGCGACACAGACCACACCCTGGTACGCAGCAAGATCAAGCTTCTACCCAGAAGACTGCACCACTCAAAAAAGAAAGGTCACCCAAGGATTAATGCCTGTCGCACGTCCGATCCGACCAAGGCCAGGGAGTTTGTAGAAACCCTGAATGAAGCGCTCAAGAGTGGCTCAGAGATCCAAAACGCTGAGGAAAAGTGGAATCACGTGAAGGACAATCTATCAGTCCGCCCTGAGTATATTTGGGAAAAAAGAACGAAAGAATCCCGACTGGTTTGAGGCAAACTGGCAGGAAATGGAACCAGTGGTGGAAGCGAAACGCAAGGCTTTACTTGCGTATAAAAACAACAATACCCAAACTACTCGTGACGCTTACAGAGCTGCCCGCAGCAAGGCCCAACAAACTGCTCGGCGATGCGCCAACGACTATTGACTACAGTTGAGCGCAAGTATTCAGCAGTATGCAGATTCAGGCAACACTGGCAGCATGTACGCTGGCATCAAACAAGCGACTGATCCAGCAGCCTCCAAGTCAGCTCCCCTTAAGTCCAAAGCAGGAGAAAGCATCACAGACTCAGCAAAGCTGATGGAGAGATGGGTAGAGCACTATCTGGAGCTGTACTCCACGCAGAACTCTGTCACCGATGCTGCCCTGAATGCCATTGAGGACCTACCTGTCATAGAGGAGTTGGATGCTGAGCCAAGCCCTGAAGAACTAAGCAAGGCGATTGGACGGTTTGGCGACGGGAAAAGCCCCTGGTCATCAAGTGCGGGAAGCCTGCTCTTCTCAACGAGTTGCATGAACTTTTGTGCTTATGCTGGAAGGAAGGCTTCATTCCGAGAGACATGAGAGACGCCAGGATAGTGACTCTATATAAGAACAAGGGCGATCGCAGCGACTGTAATAATTATCGCGGAATCTCTCTCCTCAGCATTGTTGGGAAAGCATCCGCCAGAGTCATCTTAACCCGTCTTCAGAGGCTGGCAGCTCGCATCTACCCTGAGTCCCAGTGCGACTTTAGGGCCGGAAGATCGACCATCGACATGATCTTCTCTGACCGGCAACTACAGGAAAAGTGCCGCGAGCAGCACATGCCCCTTTGCCTCGCCTTCATTGATCTCACGAAAGCGTTCGACCTGGTCAGTCGGAGTGGTCTTTTCAAGCTTTTGAAGAAAATCGGCTGCCCCCCAAGACTATCAGCTGTCACCGAGTCTTTTCACGAGGATATGCATAGCACTGTGTGCTATAATGGTGCCACTTCAGAGCCTTTTAGAATCAGCAGCGGAGTGAAACAGGGATGTGTCTTGGCCCCAACTCTGTTCGGGATCTTCTTCTCGCACGGCAAGCGAAAATGGGCAGATTTTGCCTGTTTAGTTTCTGCCAGAAACGCCGTCCGTCCCGCCGCTCCTCTCAGGGGCTGCCACAGCTGCAACCCTTTCCTTCTCTTTCCCCTATGTAAAATGTGTTGTCAGTGATGTGTTTCCCGCCTGATTTCATTTTCATGCGGATTTTATCAGATCTCAAATGGCGCTTCTTTAATCCAGCTATCTTTGCTGATTACATCCGTAGTACACAAGTCGAGGTCCCAGTTCCTACTGTGTTGTAAAAATAAAATAAAATAAAATAAAAACGACCACTTAATTTACTGGCACTGACTGAGTGTGTGCCGCTGGCAGCAGCTATCTGGCACTCTGGGCATTGAGATAAGCGAAAGAATGTGAGTAGGCCTACAGGTCACACTTGACCCCGCTCACACGTAGTCTGTGAGAGTAAATGAAGTGGTCTTGCTTTTTTCTTTGTTCTTGCTTTTGGATTTTTCATCTGCTTTCTGTGATTGTTCTTTAACTTATTTCCATCATCGTTTTGTTTTCTGGCCCCATTTTGTTTGTGTTTAGTTTAGTTGTGTTTGCTTCTTATTGTGTAGAGAAAAAAACCATACAAGGCTTAGGCTGGTTGGTGTTTTACTGTGTGATGTAGGCTATACACCACTTTGTGCCTGTGAAAAAAAAACGTTGCACATTATGGATGCAGTGAAACATTCTGACAGAACTACTTTGAGAGACTGAACGCACTATGCAGAATCTGTGGTGACAGATCACAGAAAGATCGCGAGACAAAACCCGCAAAATTGTGCAAAAACTACGCCCTAGATTTCATGACATTTTTCGGGATAATTGTTTCCAGTGAAACAGACGGCATTCTTACTCAGCTACGTTTTGTTCAAACTGCTACAAAAGATTGCGTGCTGTGAAACAAGCATC
>JAPXFY010000030.1:50583100-50620600 GCA_030674185.1 Monoplex corrugatus | reverse complement strand
CAAATACATATATTTTGTGTTTTGTGTATTTGCAATAAACTATTTTGTGCGTGTGTATGTGTGAGAGACAGAGAGAGAGAGACAGACAGACAGAGAAAGAGAGAGACTGAGAGAGTGAGAGACAGAGACAGTGTGTGTGTGTGTGTGTGTGTGTGTGTGTGTGTGTGTGTGTGTGTGTGTGTGTGTGTGTGTGCGTGTGTGTGGGAATGTGTGTATGTGCATGCGTGTATGCATGCGTGCGTGTATGCATGCGTGCGTGCGTGCGTGCGTGTGTGTATGTGTGTGTGTGTGTTTGTGTGTATGTGTGTGAACGTGTGTGTGCACGTGTGTTTAAAGGTTCTATTCAGTTTTTCTATGAATACCTGTACGCCTCCATGCTTCTTCACCTCCCTCCCCCCCCCCCCCCAAAAAAAAAAAGTTTAATGCTTTCAATCAAATACATTTTTAAAATCGCTGTACGTCTGTTTAAGCAAATAGCTTATATTTTATGGTCGTCTGTCAGGTAATAGCTGACGTCACGACGAGTTTTAATATGTACCAGTTCTCTTCAATATTCTTTAGAATATTTCAATATGGATGACATCATCAACATTCTCTACAGTTACTGAAAATATGACAAGAGTTCTCTTTAAAATGAGTTATTTGAAAAAAAAAAAGTAACAGCAACAACACCACCAACAACAAAAAAGTCGAAAGTAAAAGTTTGAAACCGTTTCCCACACATATGCAGGCACGCATGAATAGCTGACATGCAGACACACACGCACGTACGCACACATATCTAGACACGTTCAATATACACACATTCACACACAACACAGAACTAATTGCACATTGGTAAAATCCGCGTACCGCAGTTCTGAAGCGCAGAATCGCCCAGGTTCGATCCCCGGCGTGGGAAAAAAAAAGAAGGGCATCCAGGAGTCATGACTTGGATGTGGCCCGGCCCCCCGAGAGTGTAAGGAGTTCAGGGCCGAAACACTTGTCTAAAGGGGGTTACTTCTCTGAAGACCTTCTGTTGTCTAGCTCCCCCTAGAGTTTCTTTCTACCTAGTTTAATGGAAAGTAATGAACCATACATTTTATTATGAATCTTCGTGACTATCTTTTTTTCTTTTTTTCAAAATTGCTTTCTGCGTAGATTCAAAGTGTGCGTTACTTGCGCTCGGATGGTGGCGATGACAAGGGAAAAAAAAAGAAAGAAAAAAGAAAGAAAGAAACGATTTGATTTCTGAGATAGATTATTTCACTCTCCTCATGTGTAAGTGAAGTCTGTGGCCCCTGATGGTTAACCCTTTGACTTCTGCACCCTATCCACTGGATCTTGTATCCTCATCAGTGACAGCAAAGCAAAAACGTAACCCTTTGACTCCCGCATCGCATCCACTAGCATCCTGTATCGTCATCAATGACAGCTAAGCAAAAATTTAACCCTTTGGCTCCCGCATCGCATCCACTAGCATCTTGTATCATCGTCAGTGACAGCAAAGCAAAAACTTAACCCTTTGACTCCCGCACCCCATCCACTAGCATCTTGTAACGTCGTCAGTGACAGCAAAGCAAAAATGTAACCATTTGACTCCCGCACCCCATCCACTAGCATCTTGTATCGTCGTCAGTGACAACAAAACAAAAACTTAACCCTTTGACTTCCGCACCGCATCCACTAGCATCTTGTATCGTCGTCAGTGACAGCAAAGCAAAAACTTAACCCTTTGACTCCCTTACACCATCCACCAACTTCCTACAGACACTTCGATTTTGCTCAGAAGATTTGAGCAACACCCTCATTGACGCATCCATGAAGTGGATGAGACTCAACTGCGTGGTCCCAGTCTTCGAAATGAGCCCATAGCACGCCCAGCTCTGGTTAAGTTAGGAGCTGGTTAGAGCCGAAAAATCCGACACTAATTTTTGAAAGAACTTATAGGGATTCGAACCCACAACCGTCCAGTCTGTAGTCCGTTGTGCTAACCACTTCACCACAGCAACTGTTTCTTTTTCTTTTCTGTCAATCAGAATGTTCTGCTAATACTTTTCTGTCAATCAGAATGTTCTACTAATACTTTTCTGTCTATCAGAATGTTCTACTAATACTTTTCTGTCTATCAGAATGTTCTACTAATAATTTTCTGTCTATCAGAATGTTCTACTAATACTTTTCTGTCAACCAGAATATTTACTTTTCTGTCTATCAGAATGTTCTACTAATACTTTTCTGTCTATCAGAATATTCTACTAATACCTTTCTGTCAATCAGAATATTTACTTTTCTGTCAATCAGAATGTTCTACTAATACTTTTCTGTCAATCAGAATGTTCTACTAATATTTTTCTGTCAATCAGAATGTTCTACTAATACTTTTCTGTCAATCAGAATGTTCTACTAATACTTTTCTGTCAATCAGAATATTTACTTTTCTGTCAATCAGAATGTTCTACTAATACTTTTCTGTCAATCAGAATGTTCTACTAATACTTTTCTGTCAAACAGAATGTTCTACTAATACTTTTCTGTCAAACAGAATGTTCTACTAATACTTTTCTGTTAATCAGAATGTTCTACTAATACTTTTCTGTCAATCAGAATGTTCTACTAATATTTTTCTGTCAATCAAAATGTTCTGCTAATACTTTTCAAGACACCAGAAAAGTTATTGGGTGAAATTTCTGTAAACGCAGCAATATTTTCGTGTCTTCATGTGCCACAATTTGGTACAATCATCCTGCTACCAAATTCAAGAACTTGTGATTCCAGACATTTCAACAGCTTTACGTTATTTGATTTTCAAAACCACACCATCACCACAACCTTCAACACACACACATACATACACGCTCACCCTCAACTGTTCTTGTACTGCTTTCTTACCAGCTTACCTCTTGCAGATGAGGTTGTCATCAGCAAAGGCGAGTTTTCAGGTCCGTCTTTTGTCTTTGGAACAGCAAGTCGTTTTGTAGTGATGTTGCAGAAGATTGGAGAAAGTGGTGATCCTTGTGGGAATCCCAAGAAACGTTTGTGGGGTGCTGAGCGCCAGTGACCAAGTCGTAGAACTACCACTCTTTTTTTTTGGAATATAACAGCAATCCATCTTGTGACTGTCATGCTGAGGCCATATTGCTGGGATAGTTTCTTTCGTCGTGTAAATGGAACTTTATTGTTATCATCTTCTAAGTAAGTACTAACACAGCAATTTTTATTTTAATCCCTTTTAAACTTCGTAAGCGCAGCTGCATTCTTCTCAACACTTTTCTTCTTCTACGTCCGTTTTGTCTGGGAGGGAATATTCTTTCGTCTTTTACATCTCTAGCCATCTTCTTTGTTACAGTACTTTCCATCAGTCCATAGCAAAACCAGGATGGCCATTCCATTCATATGATAAACGTTTCCTGGTTTGGGAAATGATTTCAGGAAGGGAATCTATTTGTCAAGGTTTCCACAAAGGGGATTGTGTTTTCTAGATATCAGACTGCTTCTTGCATTATCTTTTGATCCAAGATTCCTAATTCAGTAACTGTATCAGACATTGCACTGTTTGCAAGATGAACAGAAATGGGCAGCGCCCTCTCCAGTACTGCATCTTCAACAATCTCTGTGTCAAAACATTTTTGGAACAAAGCTACAGCGCAGAGTCTTTTGGACTCACCAAGGTTCATACACTGACACCAGAAGGCCTTAAAAACCACACGACACACCAACGTGAATTGTGTCCAGCTCAGCCACAACTTCCAGAGTGAAGACAATGACATATTTTTCTCTTAATTTTTTGTTCAGTTTCAATTTCGATTTCTCAAGATGACGTCTCCGCACTCGGACTGAATTCCATATGCACTAACATCATTGGAGCCATGCGATGGAGAAAATCCAGAATGATCACGGCACAAGCCTTACGTCCGCACATAAACCCATAAGCTGGCCAGATACTGAGGTCCTATCTAGATAGTTCCACAACCCTGGCATGGTTGGGGAGTGAGGTGGCAGAGACCTCAACTTTTTCCGGGCCCAGCACCACGATGGCGGCGCTCCTTCCCTCCCCCTCGCTTCAAATTCATATTTGTATTAATTTTTTTAAACCAAGACTTCAGAAAGGCAAAAAAAAAGCTAATTGGTCTTCAACGGGTGGGACCTGGGAAATCAACCTGTCCCTCAAATGTTTGCCAAGGCAGCCGGGCAATGCCCTGCTCTTCACGATTTTCAGCTGCCGTGGGATCTTTAGCGTGCGCAACCAGGGAACA
This sequence comes from Monoplex corrugatus, assembly GCA_030674185.1. Classification (NCBI taxonomy): domain Eukaryota; kingdom Metazoa; phylum Mollusca; class Gastropoda; order Littorinimorpha; family Ranellidae; genus Monoplex; species Monoplex corrugatus. The sequence goes on along the minus strand of JAPXFY010000030.1, from coordinate 50,616,365 downwards.
CAAGGGTCCGACTCGTTTTTCGTCTCCTTCCGAAGGACTAGACATTAAATTCGGTTTTCCGGGCAAACTGAGCAGAAAAGTCGAGGAACTCTGCAACCTGGAGTTTAGTTATTGGCAGGCGAACGTCTGAAGCATTCTGCCACTCTTTTCCCTTTTGACTGGTCTGTTTAAAGGTGGAACTCAAGCCGAAAAAGACGCCCTATTCAAAGAACGCAGGGACACCTGGCACAGATACCAGGCAACCCACCACTCCCAGCTAGTTTAGAGCTGTGTCAAAATCATGCAGGATGCTCATGTGAGCATTTGCTGCTCACCACGACACTGGCATGAAGGGCAGCAATGAAAATCCTCCGCCCCTGTCTGCTCTGGTACAGTCTGTATATGGTACCCCAGTTGTGTTTCATGGCTTTGAGTTCTCCTTTCTATATTAGTCATCAGGTGTTCTGGGTTTTCTTGTTTTGCGTCTTGCTTCTGATGTCCCGTGAAGGGCAGTCCAGGTGACGTTATCCTGCTGCCTTCCAATGATGTGGCCAATCTATTTCCATAGCGTTGTCATGATGATTATATCAGTTCATTTTTTTTTCATTTCGCCGCTTAAAGCATCGGGTGTGTCGCAGGAAGAAAGGGATGTCGCTCAGTGGTGAGTTGCAAGGCCTGGACAGGTGGGATGCCATGTGAGGTCAGTCTCTCTGACCCCATCAATCCACGTCTTCCTTTTTTCAGCGTCTGGCCTTGAAGCCAGGCCAACCTTGTGTTTGTATGATGGGCCAGTAGGTTATGTTGGCTGTCATAGGTGTCTAGGCCTGGAGAGGGATGGGCGCCGCCAGGCTATTCATGCCCAAGACACACTACATGATGATGAACCAAAAACCAATGTTGATACCGGCTCGGTCGTCGCCCGGACCAAGGACCGCGCCTTCCGTTGGACACCAGGGCGGAGGTGACAAGTATGCGACTGGTGGAACCTCTTCAAAAAAGATCCGAGGAAGAGAAACTCTCACCATCGCCACATGGATTGTTAGAACACTTGCACAGCCAGGCAAATTGCACGAACTTACGCATGCGCTGGAAAGATATTCCTGGCATGTAGTTGGACTGAGCGAAGTCAGGTGGAAAGATCATGGAGAACACCAAACTGAGGAAGGACATGTATTGTACAACAGTGGAGACTTGAAAAAACACATCCACGGCGTAGGATTTCTTGTCAACAAGAACGTCAAGAACTCAATACTCGGGTGCCGCCCAATATCCAACAGGCTCATTTCTATCCGCCTCCGAGCAGCACCATTCAACATCACAGCGATACAAACCTATGCACCGACAACAGACTATGATGGTGAGGATGTGGAGGAATTCTACACACAACTTCAATAAATCATTGACGAGGTTGACAAAAAAGACATCCTTATCATTCAGGGAGACTGGAATGCTAAAGTGGGCGCTGATGCATTAAAAGACTGGAAGAACCATTGTGGGCCCTCCTGTAATGCAATTTCCAACGAGCGAGGACTGCGCCTACTTGAGTTCGCCGGATACAACAACATGACACTGGCTAACACCCTTGGTGAACACAAGGCGTCACGATGCTGGACTTGGCATGCACCAAATGGGACTAACCACCAGATCGACTACATCGTGGTCCCAATCCGTTTTAGATCTGGAATCTGCAGAGCCAAGACGCGAACATTTCCAGGTGCAGATGTGGGTAGTGACCATGACCTGGTGATAATGAACTTCAAGGTCAGGCTGAAGAAGATCAAGAAGCCCAAGAACACCAGACTGAAGTTCAACTTGGACAGAATCAAGGACCCTCCATTGCAGAGTCCTTCCAAGCAACAATAGGCGGAAAGTTTGCAGCATTGAGCACACAAGAAGAAACTGCGGAGGAAATGACCACCAAGTTTAACACAGTGATGACAGAGACTGCAAATGACCTCTTAGGAAAACAACGCCGGAAAACCCAACCCTGGATTACAGACGAAATCCTTGAAATGTGTGACAAAAGAAGAGAAATCAAGAAAGTCAAAAATACAACAGACGGAGCCCTAGCCTACAGAAACATCAACAAAGAAATCAGAAAAGGCATGAGGGAGGCCAAAGAAGGATGGATACAAAATAAATGCACAGAAATAGATGACAGCCTAAGCAAGAACAACAGCATAAAGGCGTACAAAGTTGTGAAAGAACTCACCACACAGAGACAGGCAAGGATCAGTACCATTCAAGACAAACAAGGAAAGTGCCTGACAGAAGATAAAGAAATCATCCATAGATGGACAGAATACTGCTCTGAACTCTACAACCACCAGGCACAGGGTGACTCAACTGTCCTTACATGCCAGGAATCAACAAATGACGATGACCACCCTATTCTACGCGAAGAAGTCGAAACAGCAATACGATCGCTGAAAGATGGAAAAGCTGCTGGAGTGGACAACATCCCAGCAGAACTGATCAAGCATGGAGGGGAGGCAGTGACTGACATCCTCTGGAAAATCTGCAACAAAATCTGGCAGACGGGAGAATGGCCGACACCTTGGACCCAGTCACTAATCATCACACTTTCCAAGAAAGGCAATTTACAACTATGCCAGAATTACAGAACGATCAGCCTTATCAGCCATGCTAGCAAAGTGATGCTGAAAATCATTTTGAACAGACTGAAACCACAGGCAGAGGAGATCATTGCTGAAGAACAAGCGGGATTTCGCAGTGGTAGAAGCACAACAGAACAAATATTCAATCTCAGAGTCCTATGCGAAAAATACAGCCAACACCAACAGGACATCTACCACGTTTTTATCGACTTCAAAAAGGCATTTGACAGAGTATGGCATGAAGCACTGTGGGCCACCATGAGGAAGTACAACATGGGAAGGAAGCTTATTGACACCATCACACAGCTATACGCAAAAGCGAGCAGCGCAGTGCTTGTTGAGGGCACAGTGGGGGACTGGTTTCACACATCAGTTGGACTTCGCCAGGGCTGTCTCCTCTCTCCAACCTTGTTCAACATCTTCCTTGAGCGCATTATGACGGATGCCCTTGAAAACCATCACGGCTCAGCCAGTATTGGAGGAAGGACAATCACGAACTTGAGATTTGCCGACGACATCGATGGGTTGGCTGGAAATGAAGACGAACTTGCCAACCTGGTGAAACACCTGGACGAGACATCATCCAGATATGGCATGAAGATCAGAGCCGAAAAGACAAAGTTGATGACAAACAGCACAAAACCAATAGAAAAGAAGATTACAGTCAGCGGGAGTGAGCTGGAAACCGTGGCTCAGTTCAAATATCTCGGAGCCATTATCAGTGAATAGGGATCGAAAACCGAAGTTCTTGCAAGAGCAGCACAGACAACAGCAGCACTAGCCAAGCTGAAGCCCATCTGGAGGGACAAAAACATCGCCCTCACTTCCAAACTGAAGCTAATGCACGCATTGGTCCTGTCAATCTTTCTCTACGCGTGCGAGTCATGGACACTAACAGCAGAACTGCAAAAGAAGATCCTGGCAGTAAAAATGAGATGCTTTAGAAGAGTGCTTGGCATCTCATACAAAGACCACATTACCAATGAGGAAGTGCGAAGAACAATTTCACAGTATGTCAAAAACTATGAAAACCTTCGACAACAGTAAGAAAAAGGAAACTTCGGTGGTATGGTCACGTGACAAGAACTAACGGACTATCAAAAACAATATTCCAAGGAACAGTTCAGGGGGGAAGAAAAAGAGGCAGACAGAGAAAAAGGTGGATGGACAATATTGACGAATGGGCAGGAAAAAGCTTTGCCACGACCCAGACCCTTGCTCATGACAGACAGAGGTGGAGACAGACGGTGCGACGTTCATCCATGTGGAGCGCCCACGACCCTGGATAGGGTTAAGGGACAGGAAGGAAGGAAGGATAGGTGTCTGAACCATCTGGATTTTCTGCTGTTAAATGTAATGGTTCGTGTTGGTGTCCACACCGGTTTTTCTGATTGCCTGTAACAAATGATCTCTCTCTCTCTCTCTCTCTCTCTCTCTCTCTCTCTCTCTTTTTTTTTTTTTTTTTTTTTTTTTTCTTTCCTTCTCCTCCTTTTTTTATGCTTTTTTGACTGCGTTCCTCAAGCAGTACATCTCATAAGTCGTGGTTTTGCGTTCACTAGGTTTGGTCAGGGTCCAAATTTGTCACTGGTAAGTGAGTGCAGGAACAAAGCTGTGATTGATAGCTTAGCTTTGTTTTCATTTGGGATGTTTGGGGATTTCAAGAATGCGGCAAACTGGTAACTGGTGTCAGCCTTCTACACTCTTGTTTCAGTTTTCCCCGTTCAGTATTCCATCCTCAGTAGACATGCTGCCGAGGTAATTGAACTCACTTACGTGCTTTGGTTAGATGATGATGATGTGGTTTTTCCTGTTCTTTATTTTTTTTTTCTTGTTCTTCATGTTCTTCTTGTTGTAGTTGTTGCCTTTTGTCTTGTACTTGACTTCGTTATTTTTCTTCTTGTCATTCTCTGTGTTAGTTGTTTTCTTTTTCACCAATCATATTGTTGTTGTTGTTGTTGTTGTTGTTGTTGCTATTCTTCTTCTCCTTCGTTTTCTTCTTCTTCGTGTTACCTGGTGTTGTGCAAACCTCTAATGTCTCCACCAACAACAGTCACAGATGACAAAGAGGGAACTCCCTTAAACGAAGGAAGCAATGGGTATACCAACAACAACCAAGGAAACATGTAAGACCGCTTCAAACCAAACTATTCATCAGTTCTCTGAGCAGAGGTCCAGCAGACGTAACATTCAGCCCTGGAAACAAGCAGCTGGTATATATGGAATCACAATGGAAGCCACCGTAGCCTGTGAGCTAATCTGACAATAACAGGCTGCTCAATGGAACTCTTGGTGTCCATACTGTCTTCCATGCACACCCGGCAGCATCGTGACAAACACTTGAGATAACTTGTGTTTCTGTTTCAATATCAGTTTCTCAACAGAAAGCAAACGAGGCAGACAGGAAAAGATCATTAATAAAGAAGATAAGGACAAGAGAAGCAACATTCATAGGACACTTTATGAGGAAAGGGTAATTAAAGCATCTGGTCACAACAGGAACGCTGGAGGAAAGAACACCAAGTAGATCCAAGGAGAAAATATTCGACGGACTTGCAGAGTGGCCGAAAACAGAGAGGGTGAGAGACGTACTTGCAGCAACAGTGGATAGATTCGTGTAGAGGAACATAATCGTCAATGTCATGCAGCAGGGCACATGATGACAATAATGACGACGATGATGATGATGATGATGATGACGATGATGACGATGACTTTCTCAAGATAACGTCTCCACGCTCAGAATGAATTCCATATGCACTTCTTGTCATTCTTCACGTTATTTTTCTTCTTGTTGTTGTTGTTTTTCCTTCTTGTCGTTCTTTATGTTATTGTTTTTTTCTTCTTCTTGTTCTTCACGTTAAACAGGAACCAGAACCAGAAGAACAAGTAAACCAAATTTTTGGCCAACCGGCCTTTGTCAAGGGCGAATGCATGGTCACAAACATACCACAAACAACATCAAACAACGGATAAAAAGACGCTAATAAAATTAAAATGTAGTAGATAAAAACAAGACGTGATACGAAGACGCTAATACTGACAAAAAGCAGTCTTGGGGTAACATGAGATCCAAAACAAGTGTGACTGCCCGCGCCCAAGCAAACAGGAACCAGAAGAACAAGTAAACCAAAGTGAACACACACACACACATACACACACACACGGTTTGCGTTTTAGTGTTACAATTTCCCTTCACATTGTTCAAGTCAATTGTTAGTGTTAAGTTCTCGTTCCATTTTTCTGTTCTCCCACCTACTAATGTCTTTTTCCACTGTCTTCCCCCTGCCCCAATCCAATCCGTCCAACTATCGTTCTACATTTTCTTTTGTTCATTCATTTTTATTCCCCCCTCCCCCGTCTAATATCACTTATAGTGAAAAGACGCTACATCAAAGAACGAACGAACACACACAACTTCACGTTCTTGTTTGTGGTCTGTGACAGCGCATTCGCGCTTGACAAAGGCCGGTTGGCCGAAAATTTGCGCTTGTCTTGTCTTGTTGTATTGAATACGCGTTTACTTTGGTTTGCTTGTTCTTCTGGTTCCTGTTTGCTTGGGCGCGGGCAGTCGCACTTGTTTTGGTTCTTCACGTTGTTGTTTTCTTTTCTTGTGTTCATCACGTTGTTGTTTTCTTGTTGTTGTTCTTCACGTTTATTTTTTCTTCCTGTTCTTCACGATTTTTTTTGTTCTTCTTGTTGTTCTTCGTGTTGTTGTTTTTTCCTTCTTGTTCTTCATGTTGTTGTTTTTTCTTATGATTGCTCTTCACGGTTTTTTTCTTGTTCTTTGCGTTGTTTCTTCTTCTTCACGTTTTTCTTTTTGTGGTCTTTTTGTTGTTGTTCACGTTGTTGTTTTCTTTTCTTCTTGTTGTTCTTAACGTTGTTGTTTTCTTTTCTTCTTCTTGTTCTTAACGTTGTTGTTTTTTCTTCTTGTTGTTCACGTTGTTGTTTTCTTTTCTTCTTGTTGTTCTTAACGTTGTTGTTTTCTTTTCATCTTGTTGTTCACGTTGTTGTTTTCTTTTCTTCTTGTTGTTCTTAACGTTGTTGTTTTGTCTTCTTCTTGTTCTTAACGTTGTTGTTTTCTTTTCTTCTTCTTGTTCTTAACGTTGTTGTTTTTTCTTCTTGTTGTTCACGTTGTTGTTTTCTTTTCTTCTTGTTGTTCTTAACGTTGTTGTTTGTTCTTCTTGTTGTTCACGTTGTTGTTTTCTTTTCTTCTTGTTGTTCTTAACGTTGTTGTTTTTTCTTCTTGTTGTTCACGTTGTTGTTTTCTTTTCTTCTTCTTGTTCTTAACGTTGTTGTTTTTTCTTCTTGTTGTTCACGTTGTTGTTTTCTTTTCTTCTTCTTGTTCTTAACGTTGTTGTTTTTTCTTCTTGTTGTTCACGTTGTTGTTTTCTTTTCTTCTTCTTGTTCTTAACGTTGTTGTTTTTTCTTCTTGTTGTTCACGTTGTTGTTTTTTCTTCTTGTTGTTCTTAACGTTGTTGTTTTTTCTTCTTGTTGTTCACGTTGTTGTTTTTTCTTCTTGTTGTTCACGTTGTTGTTTTTTCTTCTTGTTGTTCACGTTGTTGTTTTCTTTTCTTCTTCTTGTTCTTAACGTTGTTGTTTTTTCTTCTTGTTGTTCACGTTGTTGTTTTCTTTTCTTCTTGTTGTTCACGTTGTTGTTTTCTTTTCTTCTTCTTGTTCACGTTGTTTTCTTTTCTTCTTGTTGTTCACTTTGTTGTTTTCTTTTCTTCTTCTTGTTCTTAACGTTGTTGTTTTCTTTTCTTCTTGTTGTTCACCTTGTTGTTTTCTTTTCTTCTTGTTCTTAACGTTGTTGTTTTCTTTTCTTCTTCTTGTTCACCTTGTTTTCTTTTCTTCTTGTTGTTCACGTTGTTGTTTTTTCTTCTTGTTGTTCACGTTGTTGTTTTCTTTTCTTCTTGTTGTTCACCTTGTTGTTTTCTTTTCTTCGTGTTGTTCACCTTGTTGTTTTTTCTTCTTGTTGTTCACGTTGTTGTTTTTTCTTCTTGTTGTTCACGTTGTTGTTTTCTTTTCTTCTTGTTGTTCACGTTGTTGTTTTTTCTTCTTGTTGTTCACGTTGTTGTTTTTTCTTCTTGTTGTTCACGTTGTTGTTTTCTTTTCTTCTTGTTGTTCACGTTGTTGTTTTCTTCGTGTTGTTCACCTTGTTTTTTCTTCTTGTTGTTCACGTTGTTGTTTTTTCTTCTTGTTGTTCACCTTGTTGTTTTTTCTTCTTGTTGTTCACGTTGTTGTTTTCTTTTCTTCTTGTTGTTCACGTTGTTGTTTTCTTCGTGTTGTTCACCTTGTTGTTTTTTCTTCTTGTTGTTCACGTTGTTGTTTTCTTTTCTTCTTGTTGTTCACGTTGTTGTTTTCTTCGTGTTGTTCACCTTGTTTTTTCTTCTTGTTGTTCACGTTGTTGTTTTCTTTTCTTCTTGTTGTTCACCTTGTTGTTTTCTTTTCTTCGTGTTGTTCACGTTGTTGTTTTCTTTTCTTCTTGTTGTTCACCTTGTTTTCTTTTCTTCGTGTTGTTCACCTTGTTGTTTTCTTTTCTTCGTGTTGTTCACCTTGTTTTTTCTTTTCTTCGTGTTGTTCACGTTGTTGTTTTCTTTTCTTCTTCTTGTTCTTCACCTTGTTGTTTTCTTTTCTTCTTGTTGTTCACCTTGTTGTTTTCTTTTCTTCTTGTTGTTCACGTTGTTGTTTTCTTTTCTTCTTCTTGTTCTTCACGTTGTTGGGTTTGTTGTTATTTTTTGTTGTTGTTCTACACATTGTTTGTTTTTTTTTCATCTTTTGTTTTTTTTCTCGTTTCCATTTTTTAGTTCTTGTTGTTCTTCACATTGTTGTTTTTCTTCTTTTTGCTCTTTACGTTTATTGTTTTGTTTTTCTTGTTATTCTTCACATTTTTTTCTTCTTTTTGTTTTTCACATCGTTTGTTTTTTCTTCTTCTGTTCTTCGCATGATCTTTTTCTTGTTCTTCACATTTTTTTTCTTCTTGTTGTTCTTCACGTTGTTGTTTTTTCTTCTTGTTGTTCTTCACGTTGTTGTTTTGTCTTCGTGTTGTTCTTCACGTTGTTGTTTTGTCTTCGTGTTGTTCTTCACGTTGTTGTTTTGTCTTTATGTTGTTCTTCACGTTGTTGTTTTGTCTTTTCTTGTTTTCTTCACGTTGTTGTTTTGTCTTCGTGTTGTTCTTCACGTTGTTGTTTTGTCTTCGTGTTGTTCTTCACGTTGTTGTTTTGTCTTCGTGTTGTTCTTCACGTTGTTGTTTTGTCTTCGTGTTGTTCTTCACGTTGTTGTTTTGTCTTCGTGTTGTTCTTCACGTTGTTGTTTTGTCTTCGTGTTGTTCTTCACGTTGTTGTTTTGTCTTCGTGTTGTTCTTCACGTTGTTGTTTGTCTTCGTGTTGTTCTTCACGTTGTTGTTTTGTCTTCGTGTTGTTCACGTTGTTGTTTTGTCTTCGTGTTGTTCTTCACGTTGTTGTTTTGTCTTCGTGTTGTTCTTCACGTTGTTGTTTTGTCTTCGTGTTGTTCTTCACGGTTGTTTTGTCTTCGTGTTGTTCTTCACGTTGTTGTTTTGTCTTTGTGTTGTTCTTCACGTTGTTGTTTTGTCTTTGTGTTGTTCTTCACATTGTTTTGTCTTCGTGTTGTTCTTCACGTTGTCTTTGTGTTGTTCTTCACGTTGTTGTCTTGTCTTTGTGTTGTTCTTCACGTTGTTGTTTTGTCTTTGTGTTGTTCTTCACGTTGTCTTTGTGTTGTTCACGTTGTTTTGTCTTTGTGTTGTTCTTCACGTTGTCTTTGTGTTGTTCTTCACGTTGTTGTCTTGTCTTTGTGTTGTTCACGTTGTTGTTTTGTCTTCGTGTTGTTCTTCACGTTGTCTTTGTGTTGTTTCTTCACGTTGTTGTCTTGTCTTTGTGTTGTTCTTCACGTTGTTGTTTTGTCTTCGTGTTGTTCTTCACGTTGTCTTCGTGTTGTTCTTCACGTTGTTGTCTTGTCTTTGTGTTGTTCTTCACGTTGTTGTTTTGTCTTCGTGTTGTTCTTCACGTTGTTTTCGTGTTGTTCTTCACGTTGTTGTTTTGTCTTTGTGTTGTTCTTCACGTTGTTGTCTTGTCTTCGTGTTGTTCTTCACGTTGTTTTGTCTTCTTGTTGTTTCTCACGTTGTTTGTTTTCTTCTTGTATTTCTTTACGTTGTTTTGTTTTTCTTGTTGTTCTTCACGATGATTTATTTTCTTCTAGTTGTTCTTCGCGTTTTTTTTCTCCTTGTTCTTTACGTTGTTTTTTCGTCTTGTTCTTCACGTTGTTGTTTTCTTTTCTTCTTGTTCTTTATTTAGATTTTTTCCTTCTTGTTGTTCTTCGTGTTGTTCTTTTTTGTTGTTTTTCATGTTGTTTTCTTTTTTCTTGTTGTTCTTCACGTTGTTGTTTTGTATTCTTGTTCTTCATGTTGTTTTGTCTTTTCGTTATTGTTCTTCACGTTTTTTTCTTGTTCTTCGCGTTGTTTTTTCTTCTTCTTGTATTTAACGTTGGGTGATATTTTTCTTCTTGTTGCTCTTCACTTTGTTTTTTTATGTCTTCCTCTTGTTGTTTTTTACGTTGTTGTTTTTCTTTCTTCTTCTTGTTCGTCTTGTTTTTTTTCTTGTTGTCCACATTGTTGTTTTTGTGTTCTTGTTCTTCGCGTTTTATTTTTTTTCCTGTTCACGTTTTTTTGTTTTTTTTGTTCTCCTTGTTCTTTACGTTATTTTTTTCTTCTTGTTCGTCACGTCGTTTTTTTCGTCTTGTTGTTCTTCATGTTACTGTTTTTTCTTCTTGTTCTTTCGTTGACGTTTTCTTCTTGTTTTTCATGTTGTTTTTTGTTCTTGTTTTTCATGTTGTTTTTTGTTGTTCTTGTTGTTCATGTTGGTTTTTTTTTTCTTATTGTTGTTCACGTTGTTTGTTTTTTTCTTCTTGTTGATCTTCACGTTGTTTGTTTTTTTCTTCTTGTTGATCTTCACGTTGTTTTTGTTTGTTTTGAATGTTTTTCTTCTTGATCTTCAAGAGTTTTTTCTTGTTCTATGCAGTGTTTATTTCTTCTATTTTTTGTTCTTCACGTTTTGTTTTTCTTCTTCGTGTTCTGCACGTTTTTTTCTTTGTGTTCTTCACCTTTTTTTTCTTTGTGTTCTTCACCTTTTTTTTCTTTGTGTTCTTCACCTTTTTTTTTCTTTGTGTTCTTCACCTTTTTTTTCTTTGTGTTCTTCACCTTTTTTTCCTTTGTGTTCTTCACCTTTTTTTTTCTTTGTGTTCTTCACCTTTTTTTTTCTTTGTGTTCTTCACCTTTTTTTTCCTTCGTTGTGTTCGTTTTTTTTCACTTCTTTGTGTTCTTCACGCTTGTTTTTTTTTGTTTTCTTCGTGTTGTTCTTTACATTTTTTTTCTTCTTCATTGTGTTCTTCACGTTGTTGGTTTTTTTTCCTTCTTGTTATTCTTCACGTATTTTTCTTCTTTGCGTTCTTCACGTTGTTTTTGTTTTCGTCTTGTTGTTCTTCATATTCTGTCTTGTTGATCTTCACATTGTTTTTCTTTGTGTTCTACGCGTTGTTGTTTTGTCTTCTTGTTAATTTTCACGTTTTTTTTTTTCTTCTTGTTTTTCACGTCTTTTTTTTTTGTTCTTGTTCGTCACGTTGTTGCTTTTTTTCCTTCTCTCTTGTTCTTCATTTTTGTTTTCTTGTTTTTGTCCTTCACGATGTTTTTTTTTCTTGTTCTTTACGTTTTGTTTTTCATTTTGCTGATCTTCACGATTTTTTGTTGTTTTTTTTTGTTGATCTTCACGTTGTTGTTTTTCTTCTTGATAATCTTCACGTTGTTCTTTTGTGCTTTGTTTTTGTTTTTTCTTGTTGGTTTTAATCTTCTTTCTTTTTTTTCTTCACGTTGTTTCCCTTGCTCTTCACGTTCTTGTTTTTTCTTCTTGTTGTTCTTCACGTTTTTTTTTCTTCTTGTCTTTACGTTGTTGCTTTCTTCTTGTTCTTTACGTTGTTCATTTTTTTCTTCTTCTTGGTCTCGTTTTTTTTTCTTTTTTGTTTTCCTCCTTTTTGTTATTCATGTTTGTTTTTCTTGTCTTTCATGATTGTTTTTCTTTTGTTGTTGTTGCTGTTGTTTTCTGTTCTTCGTGTTGGGTTTTCTTATTGTTCTTCATGTTGTTTTCTCTTTTTGTTGCTTTTCATGTTGCTGTTGTTTTTTCTTGTTGCTGTTGTTGTTTTGTTCTTGATCTTCATGCTGTTGTTTTTCTTCCTCTTCTTCATAGCTCTTCTTCTTCGCCGTCGTCATCATATACTAGTCACAACAAGTTAAGCACAGGTCCTTGGACACAGGGGGCTGATCCATTCCTTCAGAAAACATTATTTTCTTTTTGTTATGCGGCAACCAGTGATGGAATCTCAAACAGCAGTGTTTGGGCGAGCCTGTGGCAACTTGTAGTGCGCATGGGGGTCTTGGTGACCTCGTTGCCGCGCGGGATAAAAAGTGCAAAGTTGCGGTAAATGTGCCTGTTTTGCAGTGAGCTTGCTGGCGACACAAGATGTGTAAAATGAAAAATTCGTTATACCCGTGCAAGAGCAGTCTTTCGAGTGAGTTTTATGCCCCTTCCTTATGCTTTAAGCGCGGGCTTGGTTACTGTCAGCCCGTTTCTCACCATGCCACCAAGAAGAAAACTTAGCACCTTTGACAAAACCAGGGCGATTGCGTGGATGCAAGATGGCATTGCCAAGGCTGAAGTGGCGCGACGACTTGATGTGCATCATTCAGTTATTGTTAGACTGAACAAGCGTTTTAGGGCGACCAACAGCGTTGAAGAGAGGCCACGGTCAGGTCGGCCTAGGCAGACGACTCCAAGAGAAGATCGGTTCATCGAGAGGCAGGTCCTACTGCAGCGGGATGCCACCTCAACCAGCATCCAACGGCAGCTTCGTAGGGCAACTAACACCATCCTCAGCCGTCAAGCCATACGAAACCGTCTTCACCACTTTGGCCTCAGATCACGTCGTCCAGCTGTGCGACCACGACTGCTAGCAGCCCATAAGCTGGCTCGCCGAGCTTTCTGCCAACGTCATGCGAGATGGAACCAACAACAGTGGTCTCAGGTCCTCTTTTCGGATGAGTCGCGGTTTTGTCTTGAACACAATGATGACCGAACTAGAGTTTGGAGGCGTGTTGGTGAACGTTACATTGATGCAGCTGTTCGTGAGACCCGGGCCTTCAGGGGAGGATCTGTTATGGTATGGGGTGCCATCAGCCTCCACCACAAGACACCACTCTACCACATTGACGGAAACCTCACAGGCCTCCGCTATCGGGATGAAATACTGGCGCCTTTCGTTGTTCCGACCATGCAACGAATCGGACCCATGGCAGTCTTCCAAGACGACAATGCTCGGCCACATAGAGCCCGGGTGGCCTTAGAATTCCTTGTGCAGGCCGGTATCAACAGGATGATCTTCCCGGCGTATAGTCCCGACCTCAATCCCATCGAGCATCTTTGGGATGAGTTGGGGAGACGTGTAAAGGAGAACCATCCACCTCCCAGGGACCGTCAGGATCTCTTCCGAATGCTGCAACTGGAATGGCAGGGAATCCCACAGAGGGTCATCAGAACACTGGTCTACTCGATGAGGAGACGCTGCATGGAATGTCTCGCCAATCGGGGTGGTCACACCCATTATTGAAATGATTTGGTGAACTGGACAGATTTGGCAAACTTTGATTTCGACCCCTCCTCTGTTTAATTGTCTGTATATCCCAAACCGTTTGTGCGATCACAATGAAATTCAATGTACGTTTGAACAAGATTATGAAATAAATCTGTTCCCAATTGGAAAGTCATGGCTTTGATATTTGTTGAAAATATGCGGGTACATGTAAACTGTGCTTAACTTGTTGTGACTAGTTTATTTTTGTTGCTTTTTCCTAGTCTAGTTCGTGTTGTTTGCTTTTGTTCTTCGTGTTGTCGCGCTTTTTCTCCATGTTCATACTTATATTTTTGTCTTCACGTTGTTTTTCTTGTGTTCACTGTTATTTTTCCTTGTTGATCTTCACGGTTTTTTTTTCTTGATAATCTTCACATTGTTGTTTTTTCTTCTTGTATTCATGTTTTTATTTCTTGCTGATCTTCACGTACTTTTTGTTTTCTTGTTTTTCACTTTTTTTCTTCTTGTTCTTTACGTACTTGATTTTGTTTATTCATGTGTTCTTCACGTTTTTTTCTTCTTGTTCTTCATGTTTTTTTCGTTGTTGTAGTTTTCCTCTTTTCTGTTCTTCGTGTTGTTTTTCTTCTTGTTATTCTTCATGCTTTTTCTTGTCATTGGTTTTGTTGTTTATACGTTTTCTCATTGTTCTTCTTCGTGTTGTTTTTCTTCATGTTGCTGTTGTTTTTATTGTTGCTGTTGTCGTTGTTCTTCATGCTGATTCTGTGTTTTTCTTCTTCTCCTTCATGGCTCTTCTTCATTATCATCTTATTTTTCTTGCTTTTTTCGTCTAGTTCGTGTTGTTTTTGCTTTTGTTTTTCATGTTGTTGCGTTTCTTCTCCCTGTTCATGCTGTTATCTTTTTGTCTTCATTTTGTTGGTTTTTCACATTCTTTTTGGTTTTTGTCTTGTCGTTGCTTTGTTTTTGTTCCTCAAGTTGTTTTATTCTTCTTGGTTTTCACTTATGGTTTTTTCCTTCGTGTTTTGAGTCTTTTTTATTCTTGTTGTTTTTAAATTTTTGTCCTTGTTTTTCTTGGTATTCTTGTTTAAGCTGCTATTTTTGTCTTTCTTCTTTTTGTTCTCCACGTCGTTGTCGTTTTTCTTTCTTCTTGTTCTTGACGTTTTTGTTACATTTCTTCTTGTCCTTTCAGTGTTTTTTCTCTTGCTGTTCTTGGTGATGTTTTTTTTTTCCCTTTTTTTCTTTTCATTTTTTTTCTCGTTCTTTCTGTTGTTGCTTTTCTGCTTGTTTTACATGTTTTTCTTCTTATTGTTCTTTATGTTGTTCTTTCTTCTTTTCATTCTTTATGTTGTTCATTTTCTTCTTGTTAATTCCATTCTTATTGTTGATTTTCTTCTCATTTTTCATGTATTTGCTTTTGTTTTTCTTTCTCATGTTACTGTTCTTGTTCTTTATGTTGTTGTGATCCTTTTTCAAATTGTCCATGTTGTTATTGTTGTTTTTATATGTTATCCATGTTTCTTTTTTGTTTGTTTTTTGTTTGTTTTTTCGTCTTTATGTTGTTCTCGTTTTCCTTTGATTTTCGTTTGGATGCCGTTGTATCACTTTCTTGTTCTTCAGGATGTTTTTTTCTTCTAATTGTTCATGATGATACTTCCTTTCTTCTTCTTGTTCTTCAGGCTGTTTTAATTCCTGTTTTTTTTTCATGTTCTTTTCTTCTTCTTCATGAAATTGCTTTCATTCTTGTTCTTTAAGCTGTTGCTTTTCTTTTTGTTCTTTTTCTGCTCTTTTATCCGGATCTTCTTGTTGCTGCTTTTTCTCTTGTTGAAGCTATTTTTCTTCTTCTTGTTCATGTTGTCTTTTGTTTCTTTTCTTCATGCTGTAATTCACTTTTTTTTCCCAAATGTTTCTTCTTCCTCTTCGTGGTGTTCTTCGTCGTCTGCTTATTTAAATTGCCGTTTCTTTTTTTTATTTTCGTTCATGTCGCTGTCTTTTTTCTTTTTGTTATCGTTCATGTTGTTGCTTTTCTTTTCCTTGTTCTTCATGTCTTTATTCTTGCTTTTCATGTTGTTGTTTCATCGTATCCTTGACGCTGTTGCTCTTTTTCTATTGCTTGTAATGTTTGTTGTTGTTTTCTTCTCGATCTCGTTCTTGTTGATGGTGGTGGTGTGATGGTTGTGGTTATTGTTCTGTCCCCTTTCTTTTTCATAATGCTGGTGGTTTTTTGTTGTCCGTGTTATTTTTTCATCTTTTCGTTGTTCATTTCTTCTTCTCGCGTTGCATTTTGTTTTTCTTCTTCTTGTTCTTCCTACTGCTATTCTTCCTCCTCCTGTTCTTCGTGTTTGTTTTCCCGATTGTGGTCTTGATGTTTTTTCTTTATTTTAGTTCATCCCTGTTTTGTTTCTACTGGTTCTTCATGTTTTTCTTCTCGTTCTTTGTATTATGGTCTTTGTTGTTCATTTTATTTTATTTGGTTCTTGACATTGTTGATTTGTTTTTCTTGGTTTTCCTGTCTTTTTTCTTCTTGTTCATGTTGTCGATTATCTTCTTTTTCTTATGCTTGTTGGTATTGTTTTCTTGTTCGTGTTGTTTTTCTACGTTATTTGTTTTGTTGTTTTCCATATTGTTCATGTTATTTTTGTTCTTTTTATTCATGTGATTGTTTTTTTCGTTTGCCATGTTGTCATTTTTCGTCTTCTTGTTCTCATATTGTTTTCTTCTCGTCTTCAAAAAATATTTTTATTTCTTGTTTTTCATATTTTGTTGTTTTTCTTTTTCCAGTTCTTCTTGTTATTTTCTTTTCGCTCTTTGTCATTTTGTAGATGTTTCTTCTTATTGTTCTTTTGTTGTTGTAGCTTTTTTTTTCTCGATCTTTGTTACTCTTGTTTTTCTTCTCGTTTTTCATTTTCATTTTCTGTATTATTCATGTTGACGTTTTTTTCTTTTTCTTCTTCTTCTGCATTTTTCAAGGTGATATTCTGCTTATTGTTCTGCACGTTTTCTTCTTTCTCTTCAGGTTGTTCTTTATTTCCTTGTTAATTTTGCTGTTGTTTTCTTCTTCTTGTTCTTCATGTCGCCATCGCTTTTTCTTCTTTTTGTCCTTCCAGTTGTTGATGTTTTTCAGCTTATAATTGACATTGTTGCTGTTTTTCTTTTCCTTGTTCGCCATGTTTGTTTTTCTTTTCCTTCTTTATGTTATTGTTGTTGTAGTTGTTACTGATCTTATGTTTTTTTCCCTTCTGTGTCATGCTGCTGTTGTCATGGTGGTTTTTCTTCTTGTTCTTCATGTTGCCGTTATTCTTTGTCGTGTTCGTCAAGTTAATTTGTTTTGTTTGCTCCCCTTTTTCTTCGTTTTCTTTCCTGTTTTCCTTCATGTTGATGTTCTATTTCTCGATTTTCATACTGCTGTAGCTGCTCTTCTCTCTCATGCGCTTTTTTTCTAGTTTTTAATCACGTTCCGTTTTTGGAGTTGCTTTTCTTCGTTTTCTTCATTTTGTCTTCTCGTTCTTCAAATTGTCGTATTCTTTATTCTGTATTTTCATTTGTTGGTGCCTTTTTGTTCTTTGTACTGTTATTTTTCTTCTTTTTGTTCATTTGGCTCTGCATATTGGTTTCCTTGTAATTCTTCATGTCTTTGTTCTTCTTTTTCATGTTTTTGTTTTCATTCTATTTCTTCATGTAGTTATTTTTCATTTTCTTGTTCTCTATGGTTATGATTTTGTTCTTCTTCTGGTTCTCTGTATTGTTTTGTTTTCCTTTTGGTGTTTCATGTTTTTCTTTTTTTATTCATGTTGTTATTTTTCTTCTTGTTCTTGAAGTTGGTGTTTCCTTTTTTGTTTTTCATGTTGCTTTTTTTCTTCTTTCTCGTTCATGTCGCTTTCTGCTGGCTCGTCGTGTTCTCGTTCTTCAAGTTTTTTGTTTGTTTCTTTTTCCTTACTGTTCCTAATGTTTTTCTTATTTTTTTCTTGTTTTCGATTTTTTTTCTTGTTCTCATTCCTTACGTTTCTCCTTCTGCTCGTCTGTTATGCTATCGTCGTTTTTTCTTATTATGTAATTTTTGTTTTTCTTTTTTATGGGTTTTTTTCCTTGTTCTTTCTGTTTGTTGTTTGTCTTCGTATTTTTCCTTCCTGTCCTTTTTCTTCTTTGTGTTTTTTTTATGTTGTCCTTGTGTGTTATTCTTCTTCATGTTGTTGTTTCTCTTCTTGTTCTTCATTTTATGGATCTATTTTTTTCTGCTTTTTGTTCATTTTACCTTTCTCGTTCTTTGTGTTATTATTCGCCTTCTCGTTCTTTGTTTTTTGTTTGTTTTTCTTGCTCTATTTGATTTTTTGTTTGTTTTTTTCTTCTTCGTGTTTTCATTTGTGTTTTCTTTGCTATCCCCTAAGTTGTTTTCCTGTTTTTTCAGTTTTATTTTTTTCTTCCTTTTCCTTTTTTTTCTCTTTATTCTCGTTCTTCATACTGTTTTTAATTATGCTCGTTCTTTATATCATTGTTCTTTTCTTTGTTCATGCAATGTTTCTGTTTCTTTTTTTTTTCATCTGAGTTTTTCTCCTCTTTCTTCATAAGTATGTTGTATTCATTTTGATCATATTGTTATTGTGAGATTGTTTTTATTTTCTGTTTTGTTCTCTTGATTATTTTGCTGTGTTTTGTTTGTCATGTTGTTGGAGGTTTCTATTCATTCGTCATGTTGCTTTTGCTTTTCTTCTTGTTCTTCATGTTGCTGATCTTGTTTTTCCGCTTCTTGTTCATGCTCTCCGTGTCGTTTGTTTATGCTCGTTCTTTATGTTGTTTTCGTATTATTTATTTTTTTGTCTCGTTCTTTGTTCTTTTTCTTGTTCTTGTGGGTGATTTTTTTTCTTGTTTTTATTGTGGACGTTGTTAGTTTTTCTTTTTGTTCTGTTTTTCAGTTTTTGTTTTCATTCTTCATATTTTTGATTTTCTTTTTTCTTCTTGTTGTTGCTTTTTGTTTGCAATTTTTCCTTTTCTTTTTCGTCATGTTGCTGCTTGTCTTCTTGTTCTTTACGTCGTTGTTGATTTTTCTTCTTATTCTTTTTTTTTAAGTTATTGTTTTACAATGTTCTTCATGCTTTTCATTTTTTTCCTAGTTCTTCATGTAGTTTCCATTCTTTTGATATTGTTGTTCTTCTTAGTGTTGTTCTTCCTTCTTCTTCACCTTGTTTATCTTCTTGTTCTTTGTATAGCTCTTCTTGGATTTCTGCTTCTTAATCTTCGAGTCGTTTCTTTATTTGTTCTTCGTGTTGTTAACTAACTTTCTTTATTCAAGTGGTGTTTTTTTTCCTTCTTGTTACTTCAGTTTTTTTCAATCTTGTTTTTCATGTTCTTGTTTTTCGTCCGGTTTTTCATGTAGTTGTTGCTTTTCTTCTCGTTCTTTTTGTTTTTGTTTCGTTGTTCTTGTTCTTCTTCGTGTTCTTTACGTTGTTGCTTTTGTTTTTATTCTTCGTGAAGCTCCTTGTTTTGCTGCTTCTTGATATTCAAGTCATTTCTTTACTTCTTTCTTCGTGTGGCTATTTTCCTTTTCCCTCTTCATATACCTGTTGTTTTACTTCTTGTTTATCAATTTTCCGGGTTTTTTTTCCATTCTTCATGTGTTTTTGTGTGTTTGTATGTACTTCTCATTCATGTTACAGTTTTGCTTCTCGTTCTTCGTTTTTTTTTCTTCTTTTTGTGTTTTTGTTGTTTTATTTTTTTCTATTTCTTCCTGTTTTTGTTGTTTTTTTTTCTTATCGTTCTTTGTATTCATGTTGCTTTTCTTTTTTTTCATATTTTTGTCTCTTTCTCGCTGTTCGTGTTGGTGGTGGGTTTTTTTTCTCCTTAACTCTCTATTACTTGACGTTTTCTTCTTCTTGGTAATCATGTTGTTTCTTCTGCTTTGTACCGTTTTTTCATACTGTACCCTTTATTTTCGTTGTCCTTTGTTTTTGTTCATTCTTCTCTTCTTCATTTTTTTTTCTAGTTCTTCGTTTTGTTTTGTGCATTCTTATTTTTCAAGTTGTTTTCTTCTTGCTCTTCAGGTCGCTGTTGTTTTCCTTCTTGTCCAAATGTTCTTGTTGTCATTTTTCGTCATCTATCTGTAACAAAGTCTTACTTGTTTTTGATGTTCCCGTCATGATCGTCCTTGCTGTCAGCGTTCTTGTGCCGTGTGGTGTGGAGTGATATGGCACATGTAGTATGCACCGTTTGTCACGATCTTTGGAGGATACTGAAACAGTTATGAACATTTTGTTAATGTTATTGTTATCTTTTAAGCCCAGCAGACTGCATAGAGCCATATCAGAGCTGTAATCTGTTTAAAACAACAGTTATACCCTACCCTCTCTCACAACGTTGACAAAATGGAAGCGTCTGACAAAACCTTCCGCCGCACATTGATCATAGCAGAAAAACAACAGGCGTCACACACAGACCCCCACAAACTTATACAACTACACAGACCAACAACGAAATGACTGACCCTTAAACTCTCCACATACCGTCTGTAGCGGAAGATATTACAGGCATCGAATCGCTCCCGGTTTCACGCCGAGGATACATAGACCTCCACAAAACTCCACACCACTACATAGACCAACAAAACACCGATGCCTCTACCTACATGTACTTCTGGGACATGAATCCAACTGCAAGTGGTGATTGACCAGAAGCTGGCCCTGTCCTCCCAATCTGCAAACCGACTGTAGCAGGAGAAGTCCCTACACCAAATAACATTTCAAACCAAGAACTGACCCTAGTCGCCCATTCTGCGAACCGTCTGTCACAAGAGAAGGCCCCACATCAACTAACATTCTGACCAGGAACTGGCCTTACTCGCCCATTCTGCAAACCGTCCGTCACAAGAGAAGGCCCCACACCAACTCTAAAACTAACACGAACTCAACTCTCTCATCTTTACAACACAAGACTTACATCTTCCCTAACAAACTATTGTAACAGGAACTGGCGAGACCCCCACCCCCCCACCCTCCTATCTGCAACCGTCTGTGCAGAAACGGGGAGCCCAAAAACCTACTCTCAAACTGTAACACCCACAATTCTTATCTTTAAAAGCCAACAAGCTCAAGTTTAGAAATACTGTTCACAAACTACAGCGAAGAAAAACACGCAAAAATCTATCCACACGGGTACCAGGTAATACACGATTCAGCCCGCCAACACAAGTTGACAGAAAAACTGTTCACAAAACAGCACCCAAAACACACACAATTTACGCACACCAGACCCACGTAAAACATATACTACACGTCATTATTGAAGGGCCAGGAACGTTTTTGAGTCAATTTTTGAAAGGAGAAATAACCTATTTTCTCTTACTCTTTTCTCCAATTCGTTGCCGTAACTGAATGGATAAGAGCTCAGACAACATTGCAGTTTCCTTTTGGCACGTGTTTGGGGATTTGCCGATTTGCAATGGGCGGCCCAAGGAAGACAATTTCCACACGAAATTGTCGAATCTTCAGCAGGGTCTCTCTGACGACGCAGGCAAGGTAGCGACAAAATTCGCTTTGCACGTGCAAGGCAAGCCCTTTTTGAACACTACTCCAGCCAAAGTTGCCCGCAGACGAGGATAAAAAGGACCGTTCTTGGTTCGTTTTAACCATGCTTGCAAGACGACGGATGACGGATGAGCAGCGGGGAGAGCCCTCGCTCTGCTTGATGAAGGCCTAGCGCAGCGGGGAATTTGCTAGACGACTTGAAGTGTCACATTCCACAATCCAGAGACTGCTGGAGTGCTTCAATGAGACTGGAGCAGTCCAGGAAAGGCGTCACACGGGTCGACCCAGAGTAACGACAAGACAGCAAGACCGCTACCTTGCCCTCTCCGTCCTGAGGGAAAGGGCATCCACTGCGGTGACCTTGAGGGGTCAGCTGAGGGACGCAACAGGTGCTAACATCAGCTGCAGCACGGTGAGAAGACGGCTACATGAGGCAAACTTGAGGTCACGGAGACCGGCCGTCCGACCCGTGCTGTCACCGGTCAACAGAGTGCACCGCATGACCTGGGCCAGGGAGCACGTGACCTGGACAAGGCAACAGTGGGCCCGGGTCTTGTTTTCGGATGAGTCCAGGTTCACCCTGACCTTTAACGATGGCCGGGCTCGGGTGTGGCGACGTCAAGGGGAGAGGTTCGCTGACGCCACTGTCCAAGAGCATAACCGGTACGGCGGCGGGTCGGTGATGGTGTGGGGTGGCATGAGCCGTGGTACCCGGACCCCCCTGCTCCCCATTGACGGCATCCTGAACGGGGTCCGGTACCGGGACGAGGTTCTGGCGGCCGTGGCACTGCCTGCGCTTGTGGACCTTGGTCAAGGCGCCATCTTCCAGGACGACAATGCACCTGCGCATCGAGCACGCCTTGTGACCGACTTCCTGGAGCAGCATGAAGTCGTCCGTATGGCCTGGCCAGCGTGCTCACCTGACCTGAACCCAATTGAACACCTCTGGGATGTGCTCGGGAGGCGCATCAGGGACAACCACCCCCCACCGGGCACCCTGGCCAGGCTGGTCGACATCCTGCAGATCGAGTGGGCGGCCATCCCTCAGGACACACTCCGTACCCTTGTGGGGTCGATGCATCGGCGCTGTGAAGCATGCATCCAGGCTCGGGGCGGACACACGCGATATTGAAAACAGATTGGCCAAATCTGACACTTTCTGTTTTTTGAAAAGGGGGGGATGTTCCTTTAAATGCATGTGCTGTTCACTAATGGGTCATTGTGCTAATTTCTTTTTCCAAAACAGGTGTGGAAATGATGAAATAAAACATAGAATCAATTCTAAACATTGTCAATTATTTCAACTTAAAATTAGAGAGGAAGGAAGAAGTGGCCCTTAAATTATGATTAGGAGTATATCTAGGCCACAAACACAAGTTGACGGAGCAGTTCACAATCCCCGTGCAAAAGCACGCCAAAAACACACACACACACACACTGAACTAACCGCACATCCCTGCCCCCCAAACAAGAAGAAAAGGGGCGAAAATAAAAGATGAACAAAACTGCCGTGACAACAACAATAACAATAAAAATAACGATAATGATAATAATTATGATGATAATAATAATATTATTATTATTACCGGTAGTATAGCAGTAATGGTAGTAGCAGTAGTAGTAGTAGTAGTAACAGAGTAAGAGTATTGGTAGTAATAGTAGTAATGATGATGAAGATGAAAATGATGACGATGGTAATGATAACCACCTCGTTCCATCATCATTATCATAACAATAACACCTCTTTCTATAGTAATAATGACAATTAAAACAATAATACAATAGCAGTAACCACCTTCCTTCTGTCATGACAGTAACGACAACATCATCATCAACATTACTTTTATTATCATTGCCATTGTCATTATTATCATCATTGTTTAAAGGTCATCCGATGACTCAAAGCCACATCAGGGCTATCTATAACCATTTTGAGCAAAGTGGAAGAGGCCTCACTACCCTGCGAGTCTACTGTTGTTGTTGTTACTATTGTTTAAAGCCCAGCCGACTGCGTACAGCCATATCAGAGCTATAACTGCTTCAAAACATACAAAACTTCAACAGGGAAGAAAAAAAGAAAATTAAGTACGCATATCAATGCATTCGCGCACATAAGCTAAGGACATGCCCCGGCGTTGACCACTCCATCCAATTTATTGCACAGGGGAGATTTAAAAAACACCTGATACAAATATAACCGAACATAAGGACACCAAAACATATACAAAAACAGGCATAAATTACCTAAAATTGCTTCCGCATATCTCGCCTCCCTAGACCAAAAATGCACTTAATACATGTACCCAATTATTAATCCTAAGAAAAAGTACATAAGACTTTATCGAACACATACAGGAGAATGGACCATTAAGGCAGAAAATTATAGGTAGAAATGACAAAGGAAATCAACAAGGCAGAAACAGAGGGAGTGACAGAAAAGAGGAAATTTCTAGCACAGAATTTCCAGAAGGTAGGGATAGTATTTATACTGAAAGAGCCCCCGGCATCCCCACGGGGGATGCAAGTCAACTGTTTGAGGGTGTGCCGGTCTCATTTCTCTCCCTCATTGCTTTAATTTCGCCTACCCTGATCAAGGTCAAGGTTAGGTAGCTACCCATGGCTAAGTGGATTGGAGGCTGCATGCACAAATATTTCCCCTGCCAGGTTCGAACTCGTGCTAGCAGACTTGAAAGCGGTAGCTCTACCTCTACACCAACTAAGACAATAAATAAGTTACTGCTATTTTTGTTGAAAGCCCAACCGACTGCGTAGAACAATATCAGGGCTATAACCGTATCAAAACATACACACTATTTCAACAGTTTAAAAAAAAAGAAAATTAAGTACACGTAACGCATTTGGGCACATAATCTAAGGAGATGCCCCTTGGCGTTCACCACTCCATCCAGTTTATCGCACAAGGGATTTAAGAAACATATCTGAATACAAATTTAAACATAACTAAGGACACTTAAAACATATTAAAAATGGGCCTAAATTACCTACATTATTCCGCTTATCTCACCTCCCAAGAACCAAAAAGGCATTTAATACATACACCCAATTATTAATCTTAAGAGAAAGTATGTAAGGCTTTTTGCAAATAAATTCAGGTGAACGGACCAGGAAGGCAGAAAATGATAGTAAGAAGTAACAAAAAGCGAGGGAACAAGGCAGGAACAAAGAGAGTGACAGAAAGTTTGATGTGACTTTCAAATGAAGTTTGATGTGACATTTGCCTTCTTTATGAGATACATGTATGCGTGATTTCTGTATCACCTGCCTCTTTATATTTGAATGTTTGTCTTACATATGATTGTAAACGACTGTAAATTCATGCACATAGAACCTTTGATGAAGATGTAGGCGTTTTGCATGTGTTTTGAACTTTGGGCTCATGCGGATAATCTTGCTTCGATAAAGCGTTTATCGTTGACCTCTTACTGAGAGAGAATACTAATAAAATACAAACAAACAAACAAACAAGCAAGCAAGCAAGCACAACCACCAACAACTAAAATCTAAAACTGTATAAATTAAACGACCTTATATTGTTTAAGAGAACATAACAGACTAATAGATATGGTGCATGTACATGATTTTTGCTCAATCCATTGTATACACATCTTGTTCTTTTTTGTGTGATATTGTAATAATGTTTAGCAAACATTGTATTTATGTGTGTTTTGTCAAAAAATAATTTTTAAAAAGTTCGAGAAAAAAAAAGTGACAGAAAGAGGGCATTTCTAGCACAGAATTTCCAGAAGGGAGTAAATACATAAGAAAGCAAAACAGATAAAGCATTAGTAAAATGGTCGAGTCATACCAGCTACACTACGCACAAAAAGTTAAGGATCACTTGCACAAAAATTCATAACTTTCAAAATAAGAAAGCCAATGCGTTGAAGTTTGGCAAACATTTAATTCCATGCTTTAGTGATAACGATACACAATTGCCTTCAATTTCGAGCAATCGTTTGGTGTGTACATTTGATCAAAGTGGGTACGTATCGAAATTTGATTTCCAAAAGTCATTGAAATCACAAGACAGGGCATTCTGATGCTCCCAAAAGTTCAGTAATGCGTGTAACCGCCATGGCTGTTCTGGCACTCGACGCAGCGAGTCATCGAGTTGACCAGATTGGTGAAGATCCTCTGTGGAAGCGCCTGCCACTCAGCCTGCAGCATCTGGTAGAGGTGTTGGGCATCCCTGGGAGGGGGGTGGTTGCTCCTCACTTTGCGATCCAGCTCATCCCAGAGGTTCTCAATCGGGTTGAGATCGGGACTGCATGCTGGCCACTCCATTCTGTTGACTCCAGACTGCTGCAGGAAGTCGTTGACCACCCTTGCCCTGTGGGGGCGAGCGTTGTCATCCTGGTAGACAGCCGTCGGTCCCATCTGCTGCAGTGTAGGCACAGCCAGCGGTCGAAGGATCTCATCCCGATATCGGAGGCCAGTCAGGTTACCCTGTACATGATACAAGGGTGTTCTGTGGTGAAGGCTGAAGGCCCCCCAGACCATTACAGAACCTCCACCAAAGGCCACCTTTTCTTGGACAGTGGTGTTAATAAAGCGTTGCCCTGGGTGCCTCCAGACCCTCAGTCGGCCGTCGTTGTGGTTCATGGTGAAGCGTGATTCATCACTGAACAGGACCTGGGACCATTGCTGACGTGTCCACCTCACGTGACGTCTGCAGAAGGCGCGGCGTGCTGCCCTATGGGCTGGAGTTAAGCGTGGCCGTACAGCTGGGCGACGAGAACGGAGGTTAAACCCATGAAGGCGGTTCCGTATGGTCTGCTGGCTGATGTTGATGTTAGTAGCCACCCTCAGCTGCCTTCGAATGATGCTGGAAGAGGCTGTTCTTGTCTGCAGGGCTTGTCGTTCAATGAGACGATCTTCACGTGGGTTTGTCTTCTTCGGTCGACCAGATCTGCATCTTTCATGGACCCTCCCAGTGGCTGTGAAGCGTTGAATCAGTCTGACAATGACCGAGATGGACACCTGAAGTCGCCTGGCCACTTCTCGCTTGGGAACACCATCTTGGAACCATGCAACAGCTCGTCCCCTCTCAAACTCGCTCAATTTTCGTCGTGGAGGCATTGTCAGATCAGGCCTACTACTGGTGGAATGTCTTCTTATAAAGCCAAGCAAGAGACAGCATCTCACACATAAACAGCAGTGCTTGCATGTGCATAATGGTTTTTCCATCTGGCTTGTGCAGTGTGTTCAGGCAGAACGGTCCAAAACAAGGTCCTTTTTCGCAAATTCCCGCTTTTCCGTTTGCGGCCAAGCTCAGTAGTAGAGAATCCCGTGCAATTTTCGCACTAACACAACATCGCCCACTTACAGCTGAACAAGAATTCATAACAATTTGGCTGGACTGAGAAATAAATAACAGTAGCGAACTGAGTTTATTACGCACCTGTTTTCTCATAGTGATCCTTAACTTTTTTTTGTAGCTTATTTCCCTTTTATGTAAAACCAAAAGAAACTTGCTTTTCATACTTTTTCTCATTGCACAAGTCCTCCCGTAAAGAAACACTGTCTTCACAATCTGTGTCGGGGGGGGGGGGGGGGGGTGAGAAGAAAAATCAAAACAAACAAAAAACAAAAAAAGAAAGAAAAAGGATAAAGGAAAAAAAATCAATCAGGAAGTCACCTGTGACGGTACGTGCTCACCAGCTAGCTATTTCCTGTGACGTCTGGCCGTGTTTCCGGTGACGTCAGGTCCACAGCAGTTAGTTGTAGTCTACATGTACGTGCTGACGTCAGTGTACCCACTGTACCCTACTCCTGTCTGAAAACGAGATGTGATATTTTGTAACATATTGTACTGACGTAAATGTATGTATGAACTGTACTGTTTGACTGTATACAATCTTGTCATGGTTGTAAGAAAAGCTGACAAAAAGAAGAAATGAATGCATACAGCATCAACCGCATTTACATATTATAATTATTATTATACTAATGCTATAATAATATTTTTTCATTTATTTGATTATTATTATTATCATCATCATCATCATCATCATTATTATTATTATTATTATTATCATTATTAGTGTCATCATCTTCATCATTGATCATATCATTATCATTATTACTATCATTGTTATTATCACTGTGGTTGTTGTTTAAAGCCCAGCCGACTGCACAGTCATATCAGGATTATAACCAGTTCAAAATATGCACAACATCTCGCTGACCCTAAATGAATCCTGGAAAAGAAAATTAGGTACAACACATAGCGATACATTCGCGCATATAATCTAAGAATATGTCCCTGGTGTTGACCTTTCCGCCTAAATTATTCATGGGGTGGGGTAAAAACAACCGAATCATCATCATCATCATCATCATCATCATCATCATCATCATTATTGCTGGCAGTAACAGGAGAAAAAATATCCCGGTCATATTCATTGCCATAATATATGGCTTGACCATGTATACAGCGAATGCAAAACAATGATAAAGAAGGAGAAGGAGACGAGGAAGAAGAAGAAATGAGAAACAGAATAAGAAAAAAGGAGGAGAAAGAGGAGGCGGAGGAGGAGAAGAAGAAGAAGAAGAAGAAGGAAAGAAAAAGAAAGAAAGAAAGAAGCAAATATAATTAAACAGGATAACTCTTTGTGATCCAAGTTATTCTTCGTGTTTAGAATTTCTGTATATGTCACACAAGTTCTAAATGTATTATATTTCTAGATATATAGTAACAACTGCTTTGTTTCTTACTTTATTTTCCTGTTATGCACATCAGTGAAGTGGTCATCATTGTTGTATCATGTCCGTACAAATAATATATTTGATCAGAAGCCGTCACGGAGTTATCACTGGAATGTTTGTTTTAAGTCCAACTATAAAATGACTTGGAGTCCGTAATTGTACATAATGTGTATGTTTATTTCAAGCCAAAATATTTCCTGCCAGGTACGATGTCTGCTGAACCTCAAGGCAACCAAATTGACAAATAAAAAAGGAACTTAGCCGAATGAATATACACCCAACTTAGAATCAAATAACACCAACAGACTTATTTGTCAAATAGCCAGTCAAAACGAACTTAAATCATACTATACCAACAAGCTGTGGGTTGATTGTTCTTTCGATATAGTAGTGGACATAATATCTAATATCTCAGTTTAATCCAAGCCTACTGCATTAATAACTGGCCTGCTCACTGCCCATCTTAACGTTTACATCATTCTGGTGGTGTCAGCTTAGTGTTTCATAGGTCCACTGACCTGTTGGCTGCCCGTCTTAATGTTTACATCATACTGGTGGTGTCAGCTTAGTGTTTCATAGGTCCACTGACCTGTTGGCTGCCCGTCTTAATGTTTACATCATACTGGTGGTGTCTGTCAGCTTAGTGTTTCATAGGTCCACTGACCTGTTGGCTGCCCGTCTTAATGCTTACATCATACTGGTGGTGTCAGCTTAGTGTTTCATAGGTCCCTCCACTACCCCACCCTCTTCCAGTTTCAAGGCCTTGGCAAGGTAAAGAGTTTTGCACTGGCGCAGGAAGTCTGCCTGATAATTGTTGGCAGACTTGGGTTAAGCGCATGTGAAACAGTGTAGGGAATCCTTATAGAACAAACTAAACATTTTTTCTCATTGTGTTTGTCTTGACGAATGCATGTTTCCATAGACGATCAATGACGGGAGTTCATTATAATATGAATGGAGTCAAGAGAGAATTAACGTTATAAGCAGCAGTACTAAACATGATATGAACAGTTATTTTCATTTACAATCATGTATTTGTCTTTTCGTGTGCTTTCGCGTGTTTAGTGGTTATGGTTGTTATTGTTATTGATTAAAGCCCAACCGACTGCATAGAGCCACATCAGGGCTATAACCTCTTCAAAACATACAATAGTTCAACAGGAAAAAAAAAGTACACATATCAATGTATTCGCGCACTTAATCCAAGGACATGCCCCTGGCGTTGACCACTCCGTCCACTTTATCGCGCAGTGGATTTAAAAAAAACACATGAATACAAATTCAAGCATACATAAGGACACCAAAACATATTATACAAACGGGCATAAATTACCTAAAATTGCTTCTGCATATCTCACCTCCCTAGAGCCAAAAATGCACTTAAAATGTACCCAATTATCAATCCTAGGAAAAAATACGTAAGATTTTATCGAGTACATACAGGTGAAAGGACCAATCATGCAGAAAATGATAGGAAAAAATGCCAAAGCAAACGAGAAAGAAACAAAGAGTGTGACAGAAAAGAGGAAATTTCTAGCAGCACAGAATTTCCAGAAAGTGGGGACACTGTTTATACTGAAAGAACCCCCCGGCATCCAACGAGCGGGGGGTTAAAGAGCCTATCGTAACTTCAGACTGGCAACTTTTGTGTGGAGTGAATAAGAGCTTGTCAGAGCAATAGATCACTCAACTCCAAACTTTGGTAACTGTGCCGTTTAGGTTTCTTCTTCTTCTTCTTCCTTCATACGGCCAACATCATTCTGCTGATGGTTTTGTCGTAGTTTGGGGAGATTGCCGAAGATTGCGCTGTTGTGAGGATTTAGAACATTTTCGCAACTCCAACTGAGCCAGTCTGATTTCCTTGGAGGTACCCGGGGTCAAGCCCCTACCAGCAGTGCCTCAGCCTTCATCACCGCTACTTGGCTAGGTCCGATAGAGGTGGGAGAGGTGTGGGGGTGATGGTGAAAAAGTAACAAGGGGAGGGGGGCAGGGGTGGAAAAATGACTGCGAGGGATGGCAGGGGGGAGGGTTTTTTAGGGAGTAGTGGTCAGGAGGAGGGTAAGGGGGAGGGTTGGGGTGATGGGGAGGGGGAGGTTGTTACAGGTTCTAGAGATGGGAGGCCAGCCTGGACTTGAAGCAGTCCTGGTCATCAACTATTTTTCATGAATAAAATAGTGCTGTTCATGTCCCTATTGAAATAACTAATCTGCATTTAACCGTTATGACTTACCTCTTAACAAGTTGACAGCCATGCCAAGATTTTCTTCCCTTTCTAATTCTTCATCTTGATATTTGTCTTGGTATTGGTTCTTGGTACCCACTCATAAACACTGTGCGACGCTGATGGTCGAAGGAATGAATAAATAAACAAAGTCACTGATTCGGTTACTCTGCTGCTTCCAGTGTTGTCCAAGTGTGAAACATACAGGTCTCTACCGAAAAATGCTCCGGGAAATTGGAAAAATTGTGCAACATGAACTCAGGTGAATTCGAAACACTTCCGGTTCAGTGAAACACGTGCACAGGTCAGTGACAAGGTGAGCTGGATTCTTGAAGTGCACTGACGCAGGTCAACTTTTCGCTGTCTCAAACATTTACACGTGAATACACGCACGTGCAGAGACACCCCCACTGTCTTCTCTACCCTACCAACATCACACACAACACACACACACACACACACACACACACACACACCACACACACACACACACACACACCTCTCTCTCTCTCTCTCTGTCTTTCTCTCTCTCTGCCTCTCTCTCTCTCTGCTTCCTCTCACCTTCACCGTGTGTGTATGTGTCCTCTCTCTCTCTCTCTCTCTCTCTCTCTCTCTCCCCCTCTCTCTCTCTCTCTCTCTTTCTCTTTCTTTCTCTCTCTCTGTTCCTTTTTCTTCTCTCTCTCTCACTTTGTGTGTCCTCTCTCTCTCTCCACTGTCTGTGTATGTGTCCTCTCTCTCTTTCTTTCTCTCTGTTCCCTCCTCTCTCTCTCTCTCTCTTTCTCTCTCACTGTGTGTGTGTCCCCTCTCTCTCCCCCCCTCTCTCTCACTGTGTGTGTGTGTCCTCTCTCTCTCCCCCCTCTCTCTCTCACTGTGTATGTGTCCTCTCTCTCTCTCACTGTGTGTCCTCTCTCTCTCTCTCTTTCTCTCTCTTTCTCTCTCTCTCTTTCCCTGTGTTCCCCCTCTCTATCTCTCTCCATACTTTCCTGTGTCCCTCTCTCCCTCCCCTTGTCTTTCTTCCTCATTATCGCTCTCTCTCTCTCTCCCTCTAGCTACACGGATGGTAGGTCTGGAACCGCCACAGTCGTTCCTTTCTCATCTGGTTTTGGATTAAGCCATGGGACAAAATGGCCTACTGAGTAAATGAAAACTGTGTGATATTAGGCGGACATTCATGGGATTCTGTTTCCTTTTTTAGTTTGTTTTTCTTGTAGTTGTTGTTATGTTGTGTGTGTGTGTGTGTGTGTGTGTGTGTGTGTGTGTGTGTGTGTGTGTGTGTGTGTGTGTGTTTTGAGTGTGTGTGTGTATGTGTGTGTGTGTGTGTGTGTGTGTGTGTGTGTGTGTGTGTGTGTGTGTGTGTGTGTGTGTTGCTCGTTCTTTCATTTAACGTCTTTTCACTATAAGTGTGTGTGTGTGTGTTGTGTGTGTGTGTGTGTGTGTGTGTATGTGTGTGTTTGTGTGTATGCATGTTCGTTTGTGTGTGTTGTGTGTGTATGTGTCTGTGTGTGTATGTGTGTGTGTTGTGTGTGTGTGTGCCTCTGTGTGTGTTGTGTGTGTGTGTGTCTCTGTGTGTGTGTGTGTGTGTGTGTGTGTGTGTGTGTGTTGAGTGTGTGTGTGTGTGTGTGTGTGTGTATGTCTGTCTGTGTGTGTATGCTTGCGTGTTTGTGTATGTGTGAGTGTGTTTGTGTGTGTGTATGTGTGTGTTTGTGTGTATGCATGTGCGTTTATGTGTGTTATGTGTGTGTGCCTGTGTGTGTGTGTGGGGTGTGTGTGTGTGTGTGTGTGTGCGTGTGTGTGTGTGAATGTGTCAGAGAAAGAGGGAGACAGAGGCAGACAGACTGACAGAGACAGAAAGACAGAGAATGAGAGAGAGAAAATGAGAGCAAGAGAGAAATTGAGAGACAGAGAGAGAGATAGGGAGAAAGAAAGGGGATAGAGACACTGAGAGAGAGAGAGGGGGGGGGAGAGAAGAGAGACACAGACACAGAGACAGAGACAGAGAGATAGTTCTACAAGAAAGAGACTGTTATCATACGATTCTCCGCCTATCCAATGTTACATATCAATTCCCAAACACATCGCCAAGAAAGCTAAACGTCACTGACCTCACAATGTCCATGTGTCCTTGTCCAGTCGTTCCATTACATCCTGAGTGAATGGCCGTCGCCAGACTCGCTTCCCTGGTACAATATTGACCAAGTATTGAACAGGAATTAGTCTGGCTACGTGGATGGTAGTTCTGGAACCGCCACAGACGTTTCTTACTCGTCTGGGTTTGGATTAATTAAGCCACAGGACATAATGGACTACTGAGTAAGTGAAAACTGTGTGCAATTAGGCGGATAATCATGGATTCCTGGCTACTTGTTTCGTTTTTTTTTCTTCTTCTTGTTGTCATGGTGTGTGTGTATGTGTGTGTGTGTGTGTGTGTGTGTGTGTGTGTGTGTGTGTGTATGTGTGTGTGTGTGTGTGTGTGTGTGTGTGTGTGTGTCTATTTGTCTGTGTTTTTGTGTGTATGTATGTGTATGTGTGTGTGTATGTCTAATTGTGCATGTGTGCATTGTAGGCGTGAGCACGCGCGCGCGCGCGTGTGTATGTGTGTGTGTGTGTGTGTGTGTGTGTGTGAGAGAGAGACAAAGAAAGGTACAGAGACATGTAGACAGACAAACAGACAAAGAATGACAGAGAATTAGAGAGAAAATGACAGAGAGAAGCAGACAGACAGACAGACAAAAACAAAAGAAGAGGGAGGGGAGGAGAGAGAGAGAGAGAGAGAGAGAGGGAGAGAGAGAGAGACAGACAGACAGACAGACAGAAAAATAGATAGACAAACAGAGAAGGAGAGAGACAGCAAAAATAGAGAGAGAGAGAGAGAGAGAGAGAGAGATAGTTCAACAAATCAATTGTTATCATGTCTCTCCAGCCAGCCATTGTTAGACATCAATTCCCAAACACTTCAACAAGAAAGCCAAACCTCAGTTACCTCACAATGTCCATGGGTCATCTTCCAGTAGTTCCATCACATCCTGAGTCAACAGTCACAAGACTCGCTTCCCTGGTACAATATTGACCAAATATTGAACAGAAATTAGTCTAGCTACACTGATGGTAGGTCTGGAACCACCACAGACGTTCCTTACTCGTCTGGTTTTAGATTAAGTCATGGGACAAAATGGGTACTGAGTAAATGAAAACTGTGTGCAATTAGGTAGATATTCATGGGTTCCTGGTTCCTTGCCTAGGATTTATTTCCTTGTTGTAGTTGTCGTAGTTGTTATGGTGTGTGTGTGTGTGTGTGTGTGTGTGTGTGTGTGTGTGTGTGTGTGTGTGTGTGTGTGTGTGTGTGTTGTATGTGTGTGTGTATGTGTGTGTGTGTTTGTGTGTGTGAGTGTGTATGCATGTATTTGTGTGTGTGCATGTGTGTGCGTGCCTGTGTGTGTGTGTGTGTGTGTGTGTGTGTGTGTGTGTGTGTGTGTGTGTGTGTGTGTGTGTATGTGTGTGTGTGTGTGTTTGTGCCAGAGAAAATGAGAGACAGAGGCAGACAGACAGAGGGACAGATACAGAAA
>JAPXFY010000030.1:50568100-50573100 GCA_030674185.1 Monoplex corrugatus | reverse complement strand
ATACTGTTGTACGGATGCGAGGCGTGGACAGTCAGCAAGCAAAGCCAGAGTAAGATTGAGGCAGCCGAGATGTGGTTTCTCAGAAGAATGTTGAGAGTACCATGGACAGCAAAGAAAACAAACGAGACAGTCTTGATGGAGGCAGACACAAGTAGATCACTCATAAGGAAGATTAGGAAAAGACAGGCAACATTTATAGGCCATTTTATGAGGAAGGGGGATTTGGAGTACCTGGTCACAATGGGAAAGGTGGAGGGAAAGAGAGCACCAGGTAGACCCAGGGAGAGAATGCTGGACGGACTTGCAGAGTGGCTGGGGATGAGGAGGGTGGGGGAGATGCTAGGAGCAACGAGAGATAGTGATGGTTGGAAGTCCATGGTCGCCAACGCCATGCAGCAGGGCACCTGATGATGATGATGGACCCTTTGACTCCGGTATCCTTCCAACCAGCATACGGTATCGTCAGCCATGCTAGCAAAGCAAAAACATAACCCTTTTGACTGCCTCACTCTATTCAACAGGTTCCTACATGAAGCTGGTGGATTGGATGAGGGGGTCAAAGGGTTAAGTTTTTGCAGTTGGAGGATATGGTGTGGGAGTCAAAGGGTTAATCATTTAACAGGGGTAAAGGTGGTAGGATGGTTCAGACATTCTCCTGCCAATAACTAAACCCAAGGTTCCACTGTACATTTCTCGTTGTGGCCTCGACTTTTCTCTTCAGTTTGACCGGAAAATCGAACTGAACGTCTAGTCCTTTGGAAGGGGAAGAAAAACGAGTCAGTATTGCTTCTGGCCTGCGCACGCTAAAAATCCCACGGCAGTTGAACATCGTGAAGAGCAGGGTATCCTCCTGCTGCTCTAGTATTTAATATTGGAGAAGGATGTTCATTTCCCACTTCCTCCCCTTCAAGGCTAGTTAGTCTTCTTGCCTTTCTTATCTATGTATGTATGTATCTGTGTTAGTCTTCTTGCCTTTCTTATCTCTATATATATGTATATACGTATCTGTGTGTGTGTGTGTTCGTTCGTTCGTTCTTTGATTTAACGTCTTTTCACTATAAGTGATATTAGACGGATGTGTGTGTGTGTGTGTGTGTGTGTGTGTGTGTGTGTGTCTGTGTGTGTGTGTGTGTGTGTGTGTGTGTCTGTGTGTGTGTCTGTGTGTGTGTCTGTCTATCTACCTATTTATGTATCTGTATAGATAGATAGATAGGTGGATAGATAGATAAATTGATATATATATAATAAATAGATAGGTAGATAGATAGATAGATAGATAGATAGATAGGTAGATAAGTAGGTAGGTAGATGGATAGATAGATAGATAGGTAAATAGATAGATAGACAGATATGTAGATAGACAGATAGACAGATGATAGATAGATAGAAAGATAGATAGATAGATAGATAGATAGATAGATAGATAGATAGATAGATAGAAAGACATAAGTATACAGGGAGCTAGCTAGATAGAATGATAGATAGATAGATGGAGAGAGAGAGAGAGAGAGAGAGAGAGAGACAGAGACAGAGAGAGACAGAGACAGACAGACAGACAGACAGACAGAAAGAGATGTCCAAATAAAATGTAAATATAATATACAATATGAATACATCTAAAGGTGTATAGTGTAGTATTAACACAGCCGGATGTTTCAAATTTATGTGTCATCATTGACATTTTTAAAGGGTTGGTTAAGAGATTCCCTGTTGGTTTTTGGCAGGTTTTATAGGATAACTAAAGTATGTTTCAATAACAGACACGCACGAGTATCGTCTCAGATTATGTCTCTCAAAATGTGCAAATATTAAATTGATTGAGAACCTGATATTGTTTGGTATCGGCAAAAATACCCACAAGGAATCGGCATTCAGTTTATTTACCCTTCTCGAAAATACGTACAATTACAAATGCATCTTGAAAAAGTAAATTCTACCATACGTAAATTCTTTTTAAAGGTCTACCAAACATAAAATTCATAAGTCGGTATCTTGCCACAATTAACATAGAAAAATACTATGCAAAACTGACATGCAGCTGGTACTCCTTTAGAACTAAACGGCTGTCATATTTACCATTATAACAAACTAACCTTGAGACCGTTTACGCAATTTATAATATCATCATTATCATCATCATCAGGTGTCCTGCCGCATGGCGTTGGCGACCATGGACTTCCAAACATCTCTATCTCTCGTTGCCCCCAGCATCTCCCCCACCCTCCTCATCCCCAGCCACTCTGCAAGTCCGTCCAGCATTCTCTCCCTGGGTCTACCTGGGGCTCTCTTTCCCTCCACCTTTCCCGTTGTGACCAGGTGCTCCAAATCCCCCTTTCTCATAAAGTGGCCTATAAATGTTGCTTGTCTTTTCCTAATCTTCCTTATGAGTGATCTACTTGTGTCTGCCTCCATCAAGACTGTCTCGTTTGTTTTCTTTGCTGTCCTTGGAACTCTCAACATTCTTCTGAGAAACCACATCTCTGCTGCCTCAATCTTGGTCTGGATTTGCTTGTTGACTGTCCACGCCTCGCATCCGTACAACAGTATTGGTTCTATATAACATCCGTACAACAGTATTGGTTCTATATAACATCCGTACAACAGTATTGGTTCTATATAACATCCGTACAACAGTATTGGTTCTATATAACATCCGTACAACAGTATTGGTTCTATATAACATCCGTACAACAGTATTGGTTCTATATAACATCCGTACAACAGTATTGGTTCTATATAACATCCGTACAACAGTATTGGTTCTATATAACATCCGTACAACAGTATAATATACATAGTGTCTATGTACACAATGAAAAACAACAACAACAAAAAACGATAGCAGCCTGAATTCTGAACATTTCAGGGAGGTCGTCGGTTCCTGTCCCCGTCCATCCCTTCAAAAGTAATTCCGGTTTCAATCGGCTCGTACCCAGAATCAAACGTTATATGGATTTATTGGAAAGACTAGGACCACACATTTGAGTCTCATTTATTTCACGGATGTGTCACTGAAGGTGTTGCTCAAATCTTCTGAAAACACCGCATGAATCTGCGTCCCTCGGGCCTGGTTGACGCCAGGTTGCATCGCGACAGTAAGCGTAGTGTAAATCTTGTCACGCAGTCTCAATCTTTAATGAAACTCAATGGCATCATGATTACCATCCTCGTCTCCATCATCATCATCATCACACTATAAAATTACTGCCAGCTTCTGTGGCCATTAGCGTGGCGTATAAAATGGCACAAGAAATATGAGCACAAATGTATCTCCCTCTTACTTACTTTACTTTTTCCTTCCGCTTGTGCCGGTGGGCGTCGCGGGGAGATACAGTCGTCTGTCAGCAGCAAGGCGGGTGGCCTGGAGAAAGGACATCTCGTGAGCTCTGAGGGTGTCTGCCACGGAGTCGCTCCATCGTCGTCTTGGTCTTCCTCTGGCTCTCCAGCCAGAGTATCTGGTGTTGTATGCCTGAAGAGCTGGATGGTTTAGGGGCATACGTGTGAGGTGTTCGAACCACTTGATCCTCATATGTTCGATGTGTTGTAGGATTGGTGTTGTTCCTACCATGTCTCGTATCACCTCATTTCTGATCTTGTCCCGCCTTGTCTTGTTTACTGCTTTCCTCAGGTATTTCATTTCACAGGTGACCAGTATAAAATGGCACAAGAAATATGAGCACAAATGTATCTCGCTGAATGCGATTATCCCCCCAAAAGAAGAAAATACCACCCACGAAATGTGTAGTTTATTTGTAAATGTGTAACATGAAATGGATATTTTGTTACAATGCGATCATGTGTAAACTTTCCTGTTTCGTTTTACTCCTGTCTATATTTCGTGTTTAAAATGAAGTTAAGAAAATAATTTGAGAAAACGTTCCCTAAATATCATCTTTGATTTTGCACTTCTTCTTCTTCTTGGCGTACGCTGCTACACAATCATCTGAGTCCGGGCGATGAATGCAGCCGTCTTTTCCAGCTCCTGTCTGCAGCCATGGAGTTTGGTTGTCAGCGGAGTGTCTGTCGGCCACACGTCCTGTCTTGCCACCTGATGAAGGGGATATCTTTGGAGTATGAATTATGCTCTGTGGTTTGGTCTTCTTGACCGCAGGGACAGGTTGGGGAGGGCGCCAGCTTCAGTTTGCGGTACATGTGGCTGTTCAGCCTATTGTGACCAGTGCGCAAACTCACCAGGGCAACTTGCTGCTCTCTAGACAACAAGTGGTAGTCATCCCTGTGTCGTCTCGGCATGGAAAGCGCCCTGATGATGCTCCTCTTCTCACTGTAGCTGACGCTGTTGTTAGGTTGTTCTTCTCTGGCTCCCTCCTTGGCAAGCATATCAGCTCGCTCATTCCCGGAGACTCCACAGTGGGCTGGGATCCACTGCAGAATTGCTCTTCTGGTTGTGGCAACCTGGTGCAGAGCTCTAGACAGAAGGAGGAGCGTATTGTTCTGGCATGCCTGCAGCCCGGAGAGGGCATCAGACAAGAAGACAACTTGTCTGCAGTCACAGTCTGTAGCCTGAATCATGGAGGCCGCCTGCATGAGTGCTTCTGTCTCAGCACGGTAGTTTGTACAGTGTCTTCCAGTGGCGACACTTGCTGTTGTTGTTTGTCCTCCTGGGAAAAGGACAAGGATGCCTGCACCCCGTTGGCTACGGCGTTGGTTGCTGACCCGTAGGTGTATACATGTATACATTAAATCCCATATGTACTGACGCCATAGATGCCATGTGATGGATAGGGTCTAAAATGATCATGACATAAGATCCCATAAATCAGAGAGTGGCTCAATACCATACCAGAACACTGGGTTTGTAACATAATCATTTTATCTCTCTTTCTATCTCTGTCTCTGTCTCTCTCGCTTTCTCTCTCTCTCTCTCTTTCTCTATCTATCTATCTCTCACTCGCTCGCTCGCTCGCTCTCTTTCCCTCTTTCCTCCCGTCTGTATCTGAATCTGTTTCTGTCTGTCTATCTGTCTGCCTGTCTGTCTATCT
>JAPXFY010000030.1:50535600-50538100 GCA_030674185.1 Monoplex corrugatus | reverse complement strand
GTTGTGTTTTGGACGCTCTGATGACAGCAAGGTATTGTGTCATACTTATTGATTTTGTTGTGTTTTGGACGCTCTGATGACAGCAAGGTACTTGTGTTATTGATTTTGCTGTGATTTGAATACCCGGGTGACAGCAATGTATTATGTCATACTTATTGATTTTGTTGTGTTTGAAAGCCCTAGCGACATCAAGGTACTTGTGTTATTGATTTTGCTGTGATTTGAATACCTGGGTGACAGCAAGGTACTGTGTCATATTTATTGATTTTGTTTTGTTTTGAATGTCCAGGTGACAAGCAAGGTATTGTGTCATATTTATTGATTTTGTTGTGTTTTAAATGTCCGGGTGACAGCAAGGTCCTGTGTCATATTTATTGATTTTGTTTTGTTTTAAATGTCCGGGTGACAGCAAGGTACTGTGTCATATTTATTGATTTTGTTTTGTTTTAAATGTCCGCATGACAGCAAGGTACTTGTGTCATATTTATTGATTTTGTTTTGTTTTAAATGTCCAGGTGACAGCAAGGTACTGTGTCATATTTATTGATTTTGTTGTGTTTTAAATGTCCAGGTGACAGCAAGGTACTTGTGTCATATTTATTGATTTTGTTTTGTTTTAAATGTCCAGGTGACAGCAAGGTACTTGTGTCATATTTATTGATTTTGTTGTGTTTTAAATGTCCAGGTGACAGCAAGGTACTTGTGTCATATTTATTGATTTTGTTTTGTTTTAAATGTCCAGGTGACAGCAAGGTACTTGTGTCATATTTATTGATTTTGTTGTGTTTTAAATGTCCAGGTGACAGCAAGGTACTTGTGTCATATTTATTGATTTTGTTTTGTTTTAAATGTCCAGGTGACAGCAAGGTATTGTGTCATATTTATTGATTTTGTTTTGTTTTAAATGTCCAGATGACAGCAAGGTATTGTGTCATACTTATTGATTTTGTTTTGTTTTAAATGTCCAGGTGACAGCAAGGTACTTGTGTCATACTTATTGATTTTGTTTTGTTTTGAATGTCCAGGTGACAGCAAGGTATTGTGTCATACTTATTGATTTTGTTTTGTTTTAAATGTCCAGGTGACAGCAAGGTACTTGTGTCATATTTATTGATTTTGTTGTGTTTTGAATGTCCAGGTGACAGCAAGGTACTGTGTCATATTTATTGATTTTGTTTTGTTTTAAATGTCCGGGTGACAGCAAGGTACTGTGTCATACTTATTGATTTTGTTTTGTTTTGAATGTCCAGGTGACAGCAAGGTATTGTGTCATACTTATTGATTTTGTTTTGTTTTGACTGTCCTGGTGACAGCAAGGTATTGTGTCATACTTATTGATTTCGTTTTGTTTTAAATGTCCAGGTGACAGCAAGGTACTTGTGTCATATTTATTGATTTTGTTTTGTTTTAAATGTCCGGGTGACAGCAAGGTACTTGTGTCATACTTATTGATTTTGTTTTGTTTTAAATGTCCAGGTGACAGCAAGGTACTGTGTCATATTTATTGATTTTGTTTTGTTTTAAATGTCCAGGTGACAGCAAGGTACTTGTGTCATATTTATTGATTTTGTTGTGTTTTGACTGTCCTGGTGACAGCAAGGTACTGTGTCATATTTATTGATTTTGTTTTGTTTTGACTGTCCAGGTGACAGCAAGGTACTTGTGTCATATTTATTGATTTTGTTTTGTTTTAAATGTCCTGGTGACAGCAAGGTATTGTGTCATACTTATTGATTTTGTTTTGTTTTAAATGTCCAGGTGACAGCAAGGTACTTGTGTCATACTTATTGATTTTGTTTTGTTTTAAATGTCCAGGTGACAGCAAGGTACTTGTGTCATACTTATTGATTTTGTTTTGTTTTAAATGTCCAGGTGACAGCAAGGTACTTGTGTCATACTTATTGATTTTGTTTTGTTTTAAATGTCCAGATGACAGCAAGGTACTTGTGTCATACTTATTGATTTTGTTTTGTTTTAAATGTCCAGGTGACAGCAAGGTACTTGTGTCATACTTATTGATTTTGTTTTGTTTTAAATGTCCAGGTGACAGCAAGGTACTTGTGTCATACTTATTGATTTTGTTTTGTTTTAAATGTCCAGGTGACAGCAAGGTACTTGTGTCATACTTATTGATTTTGTTTTGTTTTAAATGTCCAGGTGACAGCAAGGTACTTGTGTCATACTTATTGATTTTGTTTTGTTTTAAATGTCCGGGTGACAGCAAGGTACTTGTGTCATACTTATTGATTTTGTTTTGTTTTGAATGTCCAGATGACAGCAAGGTATTGTGTCATACTTATTGATTTTGTTTTGTTTTGACTGTCCTGGTGACAGCAAGGTATTGTGTCATACTTATTGATTTCGTTTTGTTTTGAATGTGCTGCTGACAGCAAAGTACTTATTGATTTTCTTTCGTTTTGACAGCAAGATACTCGTGTCATGTTTATTGATTTTGTTTTGTTTTGAATACCCAGGTGACAGAAATATACCTGTGTCATAT
>JAPXFY010000030.1:50518100-50528100 GCA_030674185.1 Monoplex corrugatus | reverse complement strand
CAGGGCAGCCGATGATGATGATGATGATGTGTAATCTTGCTATTTATACAGGATCCATTGCCAGTGGGGTTTTCCCCAATATGCGCGCGTGCAAGCGTGTGTGTATGTGTGTTGTGATCCATCGCTTAAGTCTCAACAGTGTCGACTGACACGTGTTTACCGTGACTGTATCTATCACGTCACATACACTTTTAAGAAGATGCTTTGGGCTTTTGCCAGATGGAGTGCCGTCATGATAATGATAATGGTGTTGATCATGAGGATGAGAATAAGGATGAAAATGATGAAGATGATGGTGATGATGATGATGATGATGATGATGGTTATCATCATCTTTAATTCTTCTTCTTCTTCTTCTTGTTCTTCTTCTTGTTCTTCTTCTTGTTCTTCTTGTTCTTCTTCTTCTTCTTCTTCTTTCTTCTTCTTGTTCTTCTCTTCCGTTTCTTCCTTCTCCTCATTGTTATTGTATCTTCGTATTAACTGTCTGCATTTCATCTTGTTTTAACTTTAAGTAACTTCAACCTTTACTGAATTTTATGGGGTTTTTTTAGAATAAATATACTACTCGAGTAGAACATTAATCTATATGCTGAATAAACAGCTTCTGGCTGCATTGTTGAAATCCAAAACTGCATGGCACAAAAGAAGCCACACTTCATTGGAGATAATAATAAGGCAATGCTCACTCTCCTCAAGCACAAACTGTCCGCTGTAACAAAACGTACTATCCAACTAGATGGCGACACTTTCGTACTGTCTGATTCAGTCAAGAACGTTGACCTTATTCTTGATCTTCTACTTTATGTGCAAATGTTCATCACCTAAACCTGCCAGTCTTGTTACTGTCAACTGCTGTGTGTCAGTTTTACTTGCTAGTATTCTTCAGTTTTAGCAGCATTAATTTTCGCAATCCTTCTTATGTTTTTTAGTGTCGATTATCATAACTCTCTGTTCTCTGGCGAGCTTGCTTCTTCTGTTACATGCATCCAGCATATTCAGAATATTGCCGCTGGTCTTGGCCTTTGTATAAAGAGGCGTGGGATCATGTCACTCTCTTGCTTAAGTTTCTACACTGGTTGTCTGTTACTCAAAGAATTCTATACAAAATCAACACGTTATGCTTCAAGTGCATCAGTGGTATTGTACCTACGTATCTTTGTGACTAGATCCGAATGTACACCCATGACCGATCTGTCCATTCTGCCACCGACGCTACTTGCTTACACATTCCTTGATGCAGATGTTCCATAGTTTGTCGCCACTCATTGTTTGTGTCTGATCTATAAAACTGGATTGAACTTCCCCTGTCTTTTCGATGGTCACGCACTCTGTGTTCTTCAAGTCTTTCTTCAAGACATATATTTTGTCCAGCAGTGATTTCCCTTTTTACATGCCTAACTCTTCGTTTTATGAGGAAAGGGGAATTGGAGCACCTGGTCACAACTTGAAAGCTAGAGGGAAAGAGAGCACCGGGTAGACCCAGGGAGAAAATATTGGACGGACTTGCAGAGTGGCTGAAGACAGAGAGGGTGGAAGAGGCGCTCGAAGCAACAAGGGACGGCCATGATCGCCAACGTCATGTGCGAGGCACCTGATGATGATGATGAGCCTTTCGTTCCAATCGCCTCTTCCTCCCCCCCCCCACCCCCTGTGTCTTTATGCTTCCAGCCCTTGTGTTTCTATCACCACAGCCGATGGTCGACACCCGAGGGCAATTTGGAGCCACGTGTCCTGTCCTTAAACAGCTGAAGTACGTTGGCTCCAGCTTGCCTTGTGTAGACATCAATATGATATTGATCCTTGTTTTATCTTGACGACTCAGAAGTTTGTAAATTTGATCTGTTATACAGTCTGGTAATACACAGGACTGCTGTGGTGTTGACTCAAGTCTGGTAACACACAGGACTGCTGTGGTGTTGACTCAAGTCTGGTAACACACAGGACTGCTGTGGTGTTGACTCAAGTCTGGTAACACACAGGACTGCTGTGGTGTTGACAAAAGTCTGGTAACACACAGGACTGCTGTGGTGTTGACTCAAGTCTGGTAACACACAGGACTGCTGTGGTGTTGACTCAAGTCTGGTAACACACAGGACTGCTGCGGTGTTGACTCATTATCCCTCTCTCCAAGCTCTGCCTGAATTTGTGTCCCTCTCTTTTGGCCTTGGCCAGGGTCATAACTTGTATAGCTAGATCAGCTGTGGTGTGTGGGCCGTTCTTTCTGACCTCCGTGATTATCTGTGGGTTAAGTGTGTGGTACAACTGTTCTTGGAGCAACAGGTCTTTGACATGCTCCACGTCCTCCTCGCTTTTACCGGATGGTACCCATCACAGTGGCAGGAACGAACTCAGCCTATCCATCAATTGTTCAAGAGTCTCTCCTGAATCCTTCTGCATTGACCTGAACTTGCTTTGGTCAACATTAGCGTCTAGGAGATATTGGGATAAGGCACTTTTCACCTTGCATAATCAGTGAACCTTGTGAATATAATAGAAAAAGAAAACTGAAATAAAGGGCTGGAACTAAACAGCAAGAAGAAAGAAGTCATGGTAATCAGTAAAAAAAAAACATGAAATACCCTCCTGCAAAATAACGGCAAACGGCACAGCTTCGTGACAGCTTGATGAGTTTAAACATTTGGGAACAGTCATCTCACCAGACGGCAGATGCACATCAGAAATACCCAGCAGAATCGACCAAGCCAAAACAGCATCCAAGAAGATGAAAAGCATTCTTTCCAACAAATGCCTATCAATTAACATCAGGAAGAGATTCTTGAATGTTATATAGAACCGATAATGTTATACAATTGTGAGGCGTGGACAGTCAACAAGTAAAGCCAGAACAAGATTGAGGCAGCCGAGATGGGTTTTCTATGAAGAATGTTGAAAGTTCTATGGGCAGCAAAGAAAACAAACGAGGCAGTCTTGATGGAGGCAGACACGAGAAGATCATTGATGAGGAAGATTAGGAAAAGACAGGCAACATTTATAGGCCATTTTATGAAAAAAATGGGAATTAGAGCACCTGCTCTTAACGGGAAAGCTGGAAGGAAAGAAAGCACCTGTAGATCCAGGGAAAAGATATTGGACGCACTCGCAGGCGACAAGGGATAGATGCATATGGAGGGCCACCATCGCCAACGTCATGCAAAAGGGCACATGATGATGATGATTTTGATGATGATGATGATGATGATGATGATGATCAGTGAGGCAATCCTAATTTAGCAAGAAGATCGCTTCTTTTGCTTTTCCCACGAGAAGCGCTATTTAACAGGTAGGCCAGGACCCCTGCTTCCACCTGTAGAGTGATGCCACTCTCTCAAAATGCCCCACGTAGGCATCTACGTCCTCGTGGACATCCTGGGAATTGCGGTGGATATGTTGATTTTCAGCGACCTCAACTTCCCAACTCCCTAAACTGCCTTTTCCACTCTCCTTTCTCTGTCTCTTGATCGGGAGTTCGTTTTTTTCTTTGATCGTGATGTCTTCTTCTCCTTCCTTTCTGTTTTAGTCTAGCCAACTTCTCTTCGTCTTTTGTTGTAGTTGTTGATGTTGTTGTTGTTGTTGTTGTTGTTGTTGTTGTTGTTATTGTTGATGTCGTTGTCTAGATCTAGAGTTTTCCTTGTGCGTTATATCCTCTTTTACCTAAACCTCGTACAATTTCCTTAACACTTAACCTCA
This sequence comes from Monoplex corrugatus, assembly GCA_030674185.1. Lineage (NCBI taxonomy): Eukaryota > Metazoa > Mollusca > Gastropoda > Littorinimorpha > Ranellidae > Monoplex > Monoplex corrugatus. The sequence continues at coordinate 50,524,413 of JAPXFY010000030.1, read as the reverse complement.
CCTCCTCTCTGTTAATCTTCATCTTTTCTTTGTTTTGGAGAGACTGCTCGAGAAATTTTGCCAGGGCTTCTCCAGATAGTCCCATATCTTTGCCCAACTTGTCAAAGTGGTCATACAGAGTGGTAACAGAGTTTTTTTCCCATCTGTGTTGCTCTCTCAGTGAGGTTCAGTTTGCCCTTAACCACGTTAGCCATATCTGCGGCATCAGCCGGACAATTTGCTTGGAGTCTTCGAAAATGATCATGTTTGTGTGCAATAGTGGGTGGAGGCCTGTCTTGTCTCTCTTTTTCTTTTTTTTTGTGTCCGGTCACAGAACCAGAGAAAAAACTTCTGAACAACTTCTGGGTTTAGTCTAGCTATTACCTCTGAATACTACGTGGTTACCCGAGCTTATCTCCTATACATGTGTCCTTATACATTCAAACATTCTTGATGGTGACAATTTCGGTGTTTGGCACACGATGAACAGACTGTATTATGCACTTACAAACCTAAGGCGGCACAAACAGCAATCACACAAAACCCTACCAGCAAGGATTACTCAAGACAGTAACGAAAGAGAGAGAGGGACAGAGAGGGGGGAGGGAGGAGAGGGAGACAGAGAGACAGAAGGACAGAGACAGAAAGAGAGACACACACATAGAGACAGACAGGCAGACGTGCGAACAGACAGATACAGACACAGAGAGAGAGAGAGAGACAGACAGACAGACAGACAGAGAGATAGACAGAGGGAGAGAGAGACAGAGACAGAGAGAGACTGAGAAAGAGAGAGACAGAGACAGAGAGAGAGAGACGGAGAGAGAGAGAGACATAGAGAAAGACAGAGAGAGAGAGAGAGAGAGAGAGAGAGAGAGAGAGAGAGAGAGAGAGAGAAAGACCGTGTGTTTCAGACAGAAAGGCAGACAGACAGACAGACAGAGAAAGAGACAGAGATAGAGACACAGACACAGAGAGACAGAGACAGAGACAGAGAAAGAGAAAGAGAGGGATAGATATAGAGAAAAAGACAAAATCGGACTTTTGTTGACGTTATGCTCCGACGAGTTCGCCATTTCACCGTCCTATACATGGTGGACACCCTCCAACCACCCACACCAACTACAGGACATACACAAACAACACTGATCACCACACACTTTCCATGGTCCACCAGTAGCCATCCTTGAGGGAATCCTATGGACAGTTTTGTGGTGTTTAACACTAGTTACCAAGTCGTACCACTATCACTCCTGTCTTGGAGACTAGCAACAATCATTCTTGTGATTGTCACGCCGACGCTATGCTCCTGACATAGTTTTATGAGTACTGTGAATTGGACTTCATTGTATGCAGCATCTAGGTCAGTAGTTACAGCAAAGGTTTCTTCTTTGTTCTGAACACTTTTGCAGACTTCGTAAGCAAAGCAACTGCACCCCCTCCCCTCTTTTCTGTATAATTTTTAAGCAACCTGGATTTGGTGGGACGTTTTTGTCTGTTTCTATGTGTCTAGCTAGTTTCCTTGCTGAAACATTGTCCATCAGTTTTCCGGTTGATGTTTGCATAATCAGGAAGTGATATCATTTATTCTGCAATGATGTTTTCCTGGTTTGTCCAGCTGTAATTTCCGTTCTAAAATGTCTAGCCCTTCATTCCAATGCCCTCCTGTCCTCCCCCTCTCTGTGTGGGTGTGATTTTTGCCCTTGTGTTTCTGTCACCACAGACGAAATGGTCAACACTCCAGGGCAAGTTGGAGCCACATGTCCCGGCCTTAAACAGTCGAATGCATTGGCTCCAGCTTGCCTTGTGTAGACACCAATATGTTATTGACCTTTCTATCTTGACGATTCGGGAGTTTTGTAAATTTGATCTTTTAGACAGTCTGGTACCACACTGGACTGCTGTGGTGTTGACTCAAGTCTGGTACCACACTGGACTGCTGTGGTGTTGACTCATCATCCCTCTGTCCACGCTCTGCCTGGGTTTGTGTCCCACTCTTTTTGACCGTGGCCAGGGTTGTATCTTCTATAGCTAGATCAGCTGTGATGTGCAGGCCGTTCTTTCTAACCTCTGTGATTATCTGTGGGTTAAGTGTGCAATGCAACTGTTCTTGGAGCAACAGGTCTTTGACATGCTCCACGTCCTCCTGGCTTTTACCGGGTGACATGTATCACAATGATAATCAACAGTAAAGGAACGCAGCCCATCCAGCTGTTGTTCAAACGTCTCTCCTCAATCCTTCTGCATAGACCTAAACTTCCTTTGGTCAATGTTAGGGTTCAGGTGGAGGTACAGGGGTCAGGCACTTTTGACTTTGCATAATCAGTGAGGTCATCATGTTTTTAGCCAGATGATCACTTCTCTTGCTTTCCCACGAAAATGCGCTATTAAGCAGGTGGGCCATGACCCCTGCTTCCACCTGTAGAGTGATGCTACTATCTCAAAATGTGTCATGTAGGCGTTTAGTCCTCGTGGTCATTCTGAGAATTGCAGTGGATATGTTGATTTTCACTGGCCTTAACTTTACAACGCTCTACTCTGTCTTTTCCCCTCTCGTTTGTCTGTCGCTTGATCAGGATTTCTTTTCATTGATCGTGATGTCTTCTTCTCCTTTCTTTCGTAGTCTAGCCAGCTTCTTTTTGTCTTTGTTGTTGTTGTTGTTGTTGTTGTTGTTGTTGTTGTTGTGTTAGAGACGATCGGTTCATTGTGCATGGGACGACATCGGCGCTTGCGTGACATTGCGCTTGCGGTTCTCGTCACATCCAAATCTGTGACCCCGAGGAGTGTTGTCCTCGCCAGGGTCACCGCCTTCTTTGGGTAACGTGTGAGGCAGTCCAGTCTCTTGCTGTCCTCCCCTAACATTTGCCACCGCCTGTGCTCGGTGGCCGGGCATCTCTGGAGTCAGTGTGCCAGGTCTTGGTCCTCCTCTTTGCACATGGGACACACTGGATCTGTTGTTTGGTCAATTCTATGTATACAGGCCGTCAGTGAAGGGTAATGTCCCGACCTAAGCTTGGCAAGAAGTCAGTGGAATCGTACACTCTGTTCAAAACTTAGTTTCATGTTGTTGTTGTCGTTGTTGTTGCTTAGATTTAGAGTTTTCCTTGTGCATTAACTCCTCTTTTCGAAACCACATACAGTTTCCTTAATCCTCATCTCCTCTCTGTTAATCTTCATCTTTTCTTCGTTTTGGAAAGACTGCTTGACAAATTTTGCCCGGGGTTCTCCAGAGAATCCCATTTGCCCAGTTGTCAGAATGGTCATACAGAGTGGTACCAGTGCCTTTTTTTTTTTAACCATATCTGTTGATATCTCAGTGACGCTCAATTTGCCCCTTATCCAGTTGGCTAAATCTGCGGCATCAGCTGGATAATTTGCATGAAGTCTTTGAGACTGATCACGTCTGTATCCGTTAGAGGGTGCAGGCCTTTCTTGTCTATGTATGTCCTTATAAACACAAACGTTTTTGATGAAGGCAATTTCAGTATTTGGCACACAATCACCAGACTCTAGTATGCACTTACACAACTCAAGCAGCACAAACAGCAATTGCACAAAACCCTACTAGCAATGGTGAATCAAGACAGTGACAAAGGAGAGAGCGAGAGAGAGAGAGACAGACAGACAGACAGAAATAGACAGATAGACAGACAGAGAGACAGAGAGACAGAGAGACAGAGACAGACAGACAGACAGAGACAGTCAGACAGACAGACAGACAAAGAGAGAGACATAGACAGACAGACAGACAGACAGAAGGAGAGACAGAGACAGAGAGAAAGACAGAGCCAGAGGCAGAGAGAGAGAGACAGATAGACAGACGGACAGACAGAAGGAGAGAGAGAGAGAGAGAGAGAGAGAAAGACAAAGAGAGACAAAGAAAGAGAAAGAGAGAGAGAGAGACCTAGAGAGAGAAAGAGAAAGAAAATAAGAGAGAGAGACAGAGACAGAGAGAGAGAAAGAGAGACAGAGAGACAAAGAGAGAGAGAGACTGTTCGAGAGAGACAAGCAGACAGAGAGAGAGAAAGAGAAAGAGAGAGACAGGGAGGGAGAGAGAGGGGGAGAGATAGACAGAGACAGAGAGAAAGCGAGATAGAGAGAGAGAAAGAGAGAGAGAGAGAAAGAGAAAGAGAGAGAGAGAGAAAGAAAGAGAGAGAGAGAGAGAAGAAAGAGAGAGAGAGAGAGAGAGAGAGAGAGAGAGAGAGAGAGAGAGAGAGAGAGAGAGGGAGAGAGGGAGAGAGAGAGGGGCGAAACCGGATTTTTATTGACCTTGTATTCCGACAAGATGACCCTTTCACCGTCCTTTACATGGTGGACACTCTCCAACCACCCACACCAACTACAGGACATACACAAACAACATTGATTATCACACACTGTCCATGCAACCATCCTTGAGGGAATCCTATGGACAGTTTTGTGGTGCTTAACACTAGTTACCAAGTCGTACTACTACCATTCCTGTCTTGGAGACTAGCAACAATCATTCTTGTGATTGTCACGCCGACGCTATGTCCCTGATATAGTTTTATGAGTACTGTGAATTGGACTTCATTGTATGCAGCATCAAGGTCAATAGTTACAGCAAATTTTGTTTGTTTTTGTTTGTTTGTTTTGTTCTGAACATTTCCGTAGTCTTCGTAAGCAAAGGCAGCTGCATTTCCTTTTTTATTTTAAAGTAACCTAAATTTGTGTGAGATACTTTAGTTGTCTTCTTAGTCTCTTGCTAATTTCCTTGCTGAAACATTTTCCATCAGTTGCCCAACTATTTTTTGTTTGTTTGTATAATCAGGAAGTGGTATCATTTAGTCTTCAATGATATTTTCTTGGTTTGGATTAAACTTTTAAGAAATTTGGATTTTAAACTTTTAAGAAATTTGGATTAAACTTTTAAGAAATTTGGATTAAACTTTAAGAAGCCGTACCTCCAAAGTCCTCAGCAACATAACCTCTTTCAACGATGTCTTGACAGAGAGTATGCAACTCTGTTTTGTCCTGTTTACAGAGCGATTTTAGTGTCCAAAAATCAAATCTTTCCTGGACCAGAGGCTTTGTCTTTTCTGCATGGCGTAAATGTTTCGTGTTCAGTTATCTGATTATCCAGGTCACTTTGCGTCAAGTCCTTGTTCAAGTCGCCGAGGAATTTTCTTCTTTTTTTTTTCTTCACGGTTTTTCTGGTTACTCTCTTAAACAAAATGTAATAAAGCATGACTTCTTTCGTCATTTGTTCTAACAAAGTTTTATCTGTGTTCGTGATACCAGGGGGCGAACTGTTTGTCTTTTTGAGAGAATTGCCAGAATTGAGTTTGAGTTGTATCAACGCTGAGCGATTCGCAGAAATGTTTCCAGTTATTCTTCTTTGCTTCCTGGGCTGGGGCTTTGATGCGGATTTTTGTTGTTGTTGTTTTTTGTTGTTGTTTTTTTTTTTTCTTTTTTCTTTAATCCACGTTTATTTTTCAACTCATCTACTTTTTGATACTAACATAGTCTGAACGATTCTCCGTTTCTGTTGATGCCAATTTTTTAAACCAGCGCGTTTTTTGTTGTTGTTGTTGTTGTTGTTGCTGCTGTTTTTCTCTAGGTGGTTTCTCTGTGATGGTTCCACCAAGGTGTTTCAGTGTTTCTTGATTTTCCTTTTGATTTCATAGCTCTCAGTTTAGAAATTATGTCAGATTCTACACTGATATCGAAACGGGTATCTTGGTTTAGTGATTGAGATTTTTGATAACATGATTGTGTTTTGATATGCTATGTAAACTGGTACACATTTGCTACCATATAGGTCCAGTGTTTCTGCACTCAGTAGTGGTGTGAGTTTGAGACCCATAAGCGCTATATCAAGTTTGAGACACTTAAGCGCTTTATCAACAGATATATCAAATTTGAGACACTTAAGCGCTATATCAACAGATATATCAAGTTTGAGACACATAAGCGCTATATCAACAGATATATCAAGTTTGAGACACTTAAGCGCTATATCAACAGATATATCAAGTTTGAGACACATAAGCGCTATATCAACAGATATATCAAGTTTGAGACACATAAGCGCTTTATCAAGAGATATATCAAGTTTGAGACACTTAAGCGCTATATCAAGAGATATATCAAGTTTGAGACACTTAAACGCTTTATCAACATATATATCAAGTTTGAGACACTTAAGCGCTTTATCAACAGATATATCAAGTTTGAGACACTTGAGCGCTTTATCAACAGATATATCAAGTTTGAGACACTTAAGCGCTTTATCAACAATTGAGACACTTAAGCGCTTTATCAACAGATATATCAAGTTTGAGACACTTAAGCGCTTTATCAACAATTGAGA